>JARLTB010000360.1:145000-180000 GCA_030141615.1 Unio pictorum | reverse complement strand
ATATAAAAAATCTTAGTGTTGGGTTAGAACAATTTTTTCTATCTCATTTAAATTAAAACATTTTTTAGGAACGCACAGTCTGCATATCGCCTTTTCCACAGTAGTGAAAATATTCTTCTGAAAGTATTTAATGACATTCTTTCTGCTTTGGATAGTGGAAAGATTACAGTCCTCACCCTCCTTGATTTGTCTGCAGCATTTGATACAATAGACCATGATATATTACTTTACCGTCTCCAGCATGTATTTGGCATTCAGAATACAGCTTTACAGTGGTTGAAGTCCTACTCAGTGAAGAACAGACACATCTAATCTGTAAATGGAATACACTCCAGTCCAGTTGATATATGTTGTGTTGTACTACAGGGGTCTGTTATTGGACCTGTTCTTTTCATTCTATACACTCGAGCCACTCTCAAGTGTCATAGATCGTCACCTAGTGTTTCACCAATTGTACGCTGATGACACCCTAATATACAAGTCCAACCACCTAATTTAAGTTGATGCTAACATCCAAGGAGTAGAGAGGTGCATTTCTGATGTGAAATCGTGGATGACGTGTAAACAAGCTGCAGATGAATGATGATAAAACTGAGGCTATTCTGACGACAACACAAAGACTTTCTCATTCACATCCTTTATCTCCAACAATAAATATCAGCAACACCAACATTAAATTCACACAGTCAGTACGAAACCTAGGCGTTACTCTAGACGGTATTCTGACATTGCACGAACATGTCATAAACATGTGCAAGGCTGCATATCTTGAGCTGAGACGCATCAGCTCCATTCGCAAATATCTTTCAGTTGATGCCACTAAAACACTTGTGTGTTTATTAGTAATTTCAACTTTTCGACTGCAGGAACAAACTTAGAGCCTTAATAATGTTTTGTACCTTAAATGTTTTCAGCATGTTTTATGTTTTCCAATTTCGTGCTTTTTTTCTTTTCTGTAGTGTAGTCATACGTCATATCATTATAGATGTTGTAAACGTTTAGAGCTCTAAAGATTAGGCGTTATACAAAGTCATTATTATTATTATTATTATTATTATTATTATTATTATTATTATTATTATTATTATTATTATTATTTTGCCTAATTCATTCTTTGTTTCATTCTTTGTTTCTTATTTGTCCTTCCTTCCTTCCTCACTTTTTAACATGTCAATATCCTAGTTAAATTTTTGAGGCCACATATTAATTGAATTGTAAGACGACTCACGAAAACTTGACCCATATTTTAGCACAATCGTAAGCAATTTAAGATTTTACAAAAGTACCGTGCGTAATTTAAAGCTTACACAAACATATCGCGCGCATTTTAAGCTTTTCACATGATGTATCGCACGCAGTTTAAGGCTTAGACAAGAGTACCGCACGCAATTTAAGGATTACCCAAGCGTATCGCATGCGATATTAGATGCGATATCGCATCGCGCGCAATTTAAAGTTTACACTAGAGCATCTCACGCAATTAAGGTTTACAAAAGAGTATTTAGAGTGAACGAGCTGCGTGAAACCGTTTAATTACTTTAGATTTAAATAAATTGGTACACACACGAACGTGATCAACCTGACATCAGAAAGGTAAGTTTATCTATTTTCAATTTACTCCTTCTGTGATTTGGATTTTTAACCTACTTTTCAGTCATGTCGCTATGATGTAGTGTGGCAGCTTTTAGTGATGTCTAACACTTGGGGCATCATGCTACAGACATGACCACAGGCCCGGCCATAAGATGTGCGGGGCTCAAGGTATCAGGCAGGACCCAAAACATTGCATTGCCTGAAAGTGAGGGGCAAAAGGCGGGGTTGCCTCGCTCGCTTTGCCCTAGGGCCGTAGATGCATGTCTCACCCAGTCACATTATTCTGGTACCAGGCTGAGCACCGAGCAAGGAAACGAAAACCGTTTTTATTAATCTTTGGTATGACTTGGCCGGGGTAACACGCGACTTCCCTCATCCAAGTCGACGCTCTAGCTTCATAGGTCACAGGAAATGTTACTCCTTTTGTACGATCTTTTACATTGGAGCAATTGTTAGGGTCAACGACATCATCGAACTATTTTGATTACTAATGAGTGGGATAAATACGTCGCTATCTGATGGCCTTTAATGTTTGAAGTAGTGCACCCCCACCCCAACGTGACTTACGGAGAACGGAAGTTACTCTTTAATAACGGTCTGATGCAAAAACGCACTTTGCAAAATAACAAGTCATTGGATTGTTTTTTGACTCTCTCTCTCTCTGTCTGTCTGTCTGTCTGTCTCTCTCTCTCTCTCTCTCTCTCTCTCTCTCTCTCTCTCTCTCTCTCTATATATATATATATATATATATATATATATATATATATATATATATATATATATATATATATATATATATATATATATATATATATATATGAGAGAAATAATACTTCTTTTGAAAACTATTTACTAAACCAAGCGCGTTGTTCAATGCCTTCTTAGATTTCCTGCAAGAAAGCTGCCTCAGACGAATGCGGTAATTAGCCTGACAGACGTATTTGGTTGTTGCTGAGTTAATTTACGATTTCGAAAGAAGTAAATCACAGTTGCTAGATGTCACGCAAGATGTTCACTAGCTAATTTTGCATTAAACACTAAAAAGATTTTTAAAAAAAATAATAATTGTATTTTATTGGGCAATTATAAAGACTTGGGGGTAAAATAAAGCATATTTAATTAATGATGACAATAACACAATCTTATTGATGTGAGCCTTGTTACAAAACTTTGTCCCAAAAAAATACTTGCTTTTCTTATTTTTGCTAACATTAGAGTAATTTGATTTTAGAAAAGCAGCAGTCGAGAACTTTGTTTAGGACGACTACCACAAACTGTTTAAGATAAGATCTCGTCTTAAATGAATGTAAACTTTTAAAATTTGCTGATAATGTGCCAAAATTTGTATTAGAAAGAGCTTAAAGGTGATACGAATGATCAAGTAAATGAATGAATAAATGATTAAGCAATTAAGCAAATGTTTTGCTTACGTTATTAGAATAGAACGTATTAAGATATATTAAGACCCCAAAATGAATGAAGCAGATGAAAGAGATTGAATGCCATATTTCTTTCATTATCAAAAACTCCGGTGGCCCAAAGATTAGAACGTCCGCCTTGGATGCAAATGGTCGTGGGTTCGATTATCCGGCGGAGTCGTACCAAAGACTTACAAAAATGGTACTAACAGCTGCCTCGCTTGGCGTTCGGCGTTAAAAAGGTTAGGACTTGTCGGCCTGGTGTCAGGATAATGTGACTGGGTGGGACATCATGCTACATGTCTGTGGCATGATGCCCCAGTGCTAGACATCACCAGTTCTGGATTACCCATTAGGCAGAGTAGGCAACTGCCTATGGGCCCCGCGACTTTTATGGGCCCCATCAGACCGTGACCGTGGGTCTGGGGCCCAAAAAGTTTGACTGCCTATGGGCCTCCACGGTGCTTAATCCGGCGCTGGACATCACTCTAACCTGCTACACGGCAGACATCATAGCGATATGAATGAAAAATTGTTAAAACTACCGTAAAAT
Source organism: Unio pictorum (assembly GCA_030141615.1). Lineage (NCBI taxonomy): Eukaryota > Metazoa > Mollusca > Bivalvia > Unionida > Unionidae > Unio > Unio pictorum. The sequence continues at coordinate 176,436 of JARLTB010000360.1, read as the reverse complement.
TCGAGAGAGAGAGAGAGAGAGAGAGAGAGAGAGAGAGAGAGAGAGAGAGAGAGAGAGAGAGAGAGAGAGAGAGAATATTATTTTGGCAATGGGCCATGGTAGCTATAAATAGTGATGCCGAGTAATCTAGCCGTACACCACGCTAATAGCGTTTGGATGTTTGTGGAATGTTTATAATATCCATAGAAATAATGCAATCAAGGTGCTCAGTTTCAATTACAGTCAAAGCCTCCGTAGTGGTCAATGATAACAAAGAAAATACCAATCCATGTCAGTGATTTATTCTACATCACCGGTGTATACAAACTGCCAACCGTATTGGTGGCTTTCATAATTAACAATACTTTATTCGAAGTTACCGGTGGATAAAAACTGTCAACTCTATCGGTTGCTTCATAAGTAATGCGACCCGTGATTTATTTTAACTGATCGGTTTATAAAAACTGTCCACTCTGTCAGTGGCTTTCATTATTAACATTACGCATGATTTATAATAATTTACCGGTGAATTAAAGACTGTCATGATGTATTCTAACTTACTGGTGTATAAAAAATCTGTCATGACTTATAATATTATACCTTACCGGTGAATAAAAGACTGTAATGACGTATTCTAACTTACCGGTTTATAAAAACTGTCCATGGTCAGTGGCTTTCATTATTAACATTACGCATGATTTATTATAACTTACCGGTGAAGTAAAGACTGTCATGATGTACCCGTGTATCAAAAATCTGTCAAGATGTATTCTAAATTACCGGTGCATAAAAAACTGTCATGATGTATTCAAACTTACCGGTATATAAAAGCTGTCCATTTTATCGGTAACTTTCATAATTAACTTTACGGATGATTTATTCTAACGTACCAGTTGGGGCCTCGAGTGGCCGAGTGGTCTAAAGCGCTTTCCGTAACGGATCACTGCCATCTCATCTCTGTCTGCGTGGATTCGAGTCTAAGATTCGGCTAATGTAGTTTTGTGAGAAAGCTTGCCAGAAGCTTCTCGTGGGTCGGTGGTTCTTTCCGGGGTTTTCCCAGGTTCTCCCTCCACCAATAATACTGGCCGCAAAACTATCGTGTTTTAAAAATGGCGTTAAACCCTACAACAACAGCAACAACATCTTTAATCAACCCTACAACAATCGTTACCAGCGCATACATTCTGTTCACTGTATCGTTACGTTTCATAATTTGCGTTACAAGCCAGATTTGTTCGTTTTTGATAAAACATCAATGGCACCGTTAAAAATTAACAACAACTATTGTGAAATATGTAAAAATAATGTTTTTTTTCGTTACATTTTTATCCGATGTAAGCTTGATCTATCACACACTTCTCCTCTATGCATTGAAATGAATAAATTCATATATCTATAAATCTATATATATATATGTGTGTGTGTATATGTATATATATATATATATATATATATATATATATATGTATATGTATATGTATATGTATATATATGTATATATATATGTATATGTATATATATATGTATATATATATATATATATATATATATATATATATATATATATATATATATATATATATATATATATATATATATATATATATGTGTGTGTGTGTGTGTGTGTGTGTGTGTGTGTGTGTGTGTGTGTGTGTGTGATTTGTTTTTAAAGTTCATATGAGCCTCCAAAAGATGAATGAGAAATCAGATTTTGCTTCTTATGTCCATGTGATGATATATTACTGCTACTACTACTTACTACGGAAATAATGCTTTAAATTACAGTTATTATTATTATTATTATTATTATTATTATTATTTTTATTTTTATTATTATTATTATTATTATTATTATTATTATTATTATTATTATTATTATTATTATTATTAAAGTAGTATTGACATTATAACCAGCAGCCTAACAGTTGTAGTAGTTCTTGTTCTTGCTGTTGTTTTTCTTATTGCCATTGTTGAATATTCTGACATTTTATCACATCTACAGACATATAGCCTTAGAATTTTGAACTATTTAGAGTAACAGTCTGGCACATGCATGGTCCGATTGGTTCAAGATATTAGGAGTCGATGGTAAACAGTTAATATGATCAAAATGATTAACAAAACATAACATTTGATAATAATACTGAACACATTTGAAGAAAAATATACACTATTTACTCTGGTCATATACTTTTATTGATTTGTCTATCAGACACATCATTTGATGATATGGCCCAGAACGCATGTGTCAGTGGTACTGATCAGGCTCCTACAAGTGCGTGAGTTTGGTTCTCAGTTCGATTCCAAGTGTGTGACTTGGTTTTTCTCAGTTTGATTCCAAGTGTGCGATTTGGTTTTTGATTCCAAGTGTGTGATTTTGGTGATCTCATTTCGATTCAATGTGCGTAATATTTGTTATCTAACTTCGATTCCAAGTGCGTGATTAATAATATTCTGTGTCTCCTACTCTTAATTCCTTATCCAGGTTATCTATTTTTTAAGACCTAAAAAGACCAAATATTTGTTATTTTAAACAACTGTACAGTTCTCGTTGAAGAAGTCTGTTATAACACAATATTATCTGGACTGTCAAACTACAGGAATTCATAACTCTAATCGAGCGTATGATTGAAGAACCATATGAACATTAGGGAAATATGCTTGCTGATATACATTACCATGTAGCAAATGGGATTGCTGAGGAAGGAGACTCAAGAAAATTGGCGTTAAGTGGTAAATATGTGTGGTCGACTGAAAACATCAAACTAATGAGTTGTTTAGATACCGAATGATCAGACAAAAGAAATGATGGCTTTTAAAACCACAAGAATGTACTATTTCTTTCTCCTAACAACAAACAAAAAACTATTCCTTGACTTCTTTGACGATCTTAAATGGTTGATTCATGTCAAGTTGTCTCAGCGTTTACACATAAACTCGATCTACGTGGAATTCATCCATTTTCTTCATGACATGAAGCAACAGTATTTTGAATTTAGAAACCTGTTTGATATAAGTTCGTTTGTTTTGTGAAACATTGGTCACCGTCACATACTTAAATGCTTCTAGTTTAGGAACAATTACCTAAGAGTTTATCTGAGGTCCTGCTGAATACCTTGCTAAAAGCTGTACACATTTAAGAATATTTGAACAAACACTGGACACATTTCAGAAAACTTTAGCAAACACTGGACACATTTCAGAGAATTTTTTCATACACTGGACACATTCCAGAGAACTTTTTCATACACTGGACACATTCCAGAGAAAATTTTCATACACTGGACACATTTCAGAAAAATGTTTCAGACACTGGACACGTTTCAGACACTGAACACATTTCAGAGAATATTTTCAGACACTGGACACATTTCAGAGAATATTGTTTCAGACACAGGACACATTTCAGAGAATTATTTCAGACACTGGACACATTTCAGAATACTTTACCAAACACTGTACACATTTCCCAGTACTTTACCAAGCACTGTACACATTTCACAATACTTTACCAAACACGGAACACTGAACACATACTTTACCAAAGGCTGGGTACTTTTCACATTATCAAATACTAGTGAAACACTTTACCAAACACTGGACAAATTTCAGAATACTTGACCAAACAATGGATACATTTCAGAATACATTACCAAACACGGGGCAGATTTAGAAAACTATACCAAACACGTCACATTTAAGAAAACCCAATGTTATGAACATTTATCTGCAGTCGCCAACGGAAAAGAAATAATGCACAATGATCGCGTCTCTAAACTTCTTGTATTATTCTAAAAACTGCAATTAGTTTCAAATGAATATTTGAAAGAACATAAAAGGTGAAAATTCCTTGAATTGTAAAATTCCTGTACGTGTAAAAGGACTTCTTGTACAATAGTCAACTACATTGGTAAAATCATTGAGGTTTCTTTGTCATTTTTCGTTTCTAAGAACAAAATAAATCTAATGTAAAACTGGTTACAAGCGTGACACAATAGTCTACAATATATGTAAAGAGCAAATGCAGCAAATCTACAACGGTCCGTACTTCATTATCTGATATCTCCTGCACATCAGGTTGTTAGACACTACTTTATGTCTCTGAGAAATTTTTGTTGGTGTGAATGCTACGATTCCCAGTCCCCGAGCCCAGGAAAATAAAAAATAAAAATCACAAAACACCCACAACAAAACAAACGTAAAATTCAGTACTTCGTTTTAGTCAACAGGTGGGAATCGAAACATGGTAAATGTTTTGCACAGGAAAGGCTAGGTGTCTCCACCATGAATAGCGAGCAAAGCTGGAAAAAACAAATGCAATGACCATCGTTTTGCCGTCGTGAGATGATGAGAAATTATATATTTTTTATTTGTACACATCAGCGAGCTTTCTCTAATTTCTTTCGACACTGATCTTTGAAAATAAACGAAACTCGATGACCAATAAAACAAGATACTGTATGAATTCTCATGGTATTGAGAATCAGAGGCGTAGCTGGGGGGGGGGGCAGGAGGGTACATATGTCCCCGGGCGCCAAGGTACAGGGGAGCCAAAATGAGGCTTGCAACGTTACATTATAATAAGTAAACAAGGGAATAAATCGGTCACAAGATCGCTGGGGCGCCAATTTTATAGTTCGTCTCCGGGCGCAAAATATCATCGCTACGCCTCTGTTGAGAATTGGTAAGCTTTGATATTTTTGTATCCGTAAAAATGGCATTAGTAGAAGCTTTCTTCAAAAGATCGATACCTCCTTGATACAGAAAAAACATTAAAAGTAAAAAAGATAAATTGTACACGTTTATCTCATTATTACTTTGAACGTTATTTAATACTTCCTCGAGTTCATTTTCATATCGACGAATGAAACGCCGATTATCGAAATCAACAAATTGGTCATTATACGATATATTTTCTTCCTTGCACAAACTTGTCAGTTTGATTATTCGTTCGAACAAGACATCCACAAGTGGGGCACAGTTCTCAATAATATGCAAGCATATTTCCGTTGTTGGTATTGTTTAATGCGATGTTGCTCGTGATAGGCTGAACGGACGAATAGTAGTCTCGCAATTCTTTCTGTTTCCTCTGGAATACATGTTCTGGAAGGTAAACACCCACGACAAATCTCTCAGAAATTAATATGGTACTTCCGCCTGTTAAATCCTTGGGCACATTTCTAGAAACGGTATCCAAGAAATCCTGTGATGCTTGCAATAAATATCGATTAACGTGAACGTACTTTTCGTCTGAGAAATCCGCTCCTTAAAAGCACGACCATTAATCGAACAACTTGAGGTTTCACATTTAATGTAAAATGAGGTGAAAGTTTATTTTGCATTTCAGAAACTCCACATATGGTCTCTTTGGAAATACATGTCTGCTGCAAATTAAGTTCTGCTTGACTTTGATTTTCTAATGCTCTCCCATGATATTTCCCAATTTTGCTGTATCTTCGTTCTTTGCATACATTCCAGCCATTTTGACGACACAGGCTGTAAACATTTGAATTACTTGTCTTGGTAGCTGTTTGCAATCCACTACCCCTTGGAAGTGAAAAATGTGTCATCCCTGGTGAGAGAGAGAAGTCACCTTACTTTCAGACAATACACTGATTATTTTCAATCTGCGAAGACGAAAGGGTCACAACAGATCGCAGATTTACAGTGTCGTTGAAAAAAGTACGCTTACGACAGGATTTGTAACTACTCAACTCAGACAAAATATCAAGATACCTGCGATGTCTGTGAAGAGAAGACACTGGGTTTCAGAACGTCCACAAAGTCAAAAAAAAAAGAACATCCAAGACAAGAGAAAAGAGATTTATAGGTACAGACACATGTTATCTATGACAAAAAAAATTTTCATCAGTGTGCCAATAAAGATTGAGTAATGAGACAGAAATCATTTTTAAAAAAAAACACAGAAGAAATCGTTGCAGTAAAGAAGGTCAAGAAGATGAGATAAAGAATCTGCAGCCGACAAAGAAGACGATAAGCCAACAGCCAAAGAATAACCCATACCAGTGAATAAATTAAAAAGACACAGACAGTACAAACAAAATACATTGACTTTTGTAATTTGCTATAAGTTTGAATCCATTCTATATAATACATTTAAGAAAACGGCAGTATCTCTTTGTCATGGTTTGCTTTGCAATATGGATAAGATAACATACACATACACACACGAATATTATAAAAGGGGTATCTGAGTTTTATTTGATTTGGTAATCATTAATTATAATCTATTTCTCAGAGGATCAGGTGACCATGACAAGGACCATTGGAGTTTTGAATAACAAAACTGTATTGTTTGATTCAAGAAACCTATGATAAATCCATCAGAATGATTTGTAACAATGTGACCGTTTTGTTTCACTATATATTCTTTTTTTTTCACTGTTCAGTTGTCCTCGATCTTTCAGCATTCTTTGTTTCTTTTGTTGTTGCTTTTGTTGCTGTTGTTGTATAAACGTTTCCAACTCATCCTTTTGCTACATGTTAAACAAATATTTTATCACTGATGGAGAATAAATTGAAGGTGACACATAATCGTCTCTTATGACTTCGCTACTAGTCCCTTGGATCTTTGCTTTGGAAAATTTGCATTTTTTTCTCTAATGAAACCAAACCACATTTTTTCCCCCGACCAATTCACTGAAACTGATATCAGACAAAACCTAATTAAGAATCAATCATGTTACCACCAGACCAATTAAAGCAACGTATGCTTACTTCTTGCCATGGATTTAATTATGTGCCAAATCACATATATCAACTAAAAATGTCTGTGCCACAATGACATCTGTAACATTCACTCAGACATCTACAAAATTCACACACACTCATATAGACAGACAGATAAATACACGAGATGATTGAAAACAAGCTCTGGGGGCCCGATTGGCCGAGTGATCTAAAGCCGGACAGCGCTTTAGACCACTCGGGGCCCCATCCCGAGTAATTAACCAACAGCTAAGGGTAAACGTCAAAAAGAGCCATGTTAATGATATTTCAAGATAAATTGATTTAGTTTCGAAGTGAATTCAGGTCAAGTCCGTTACGGATCACTGCCATCTCACCTCTGTCTGCGTGGGTTCGAGTCTCGGATTCGGCCAATGTGAGTATGTGAGAAAGCTTGCCAGTAGCTTCTCGTGGGTCGGTGTTTATAGTTGTATTACTTTGCTCATATCGATTATAAACTTGTTTCTATTGATTGGTCTATATATGGAAAAGTTCGCTTAATCAAGAGTGATTCCTGAACAATGGTTATATTTTCCATTTCAGTATATCATATACTGTATGTGGAAAAAGGTTCGAAAAATACCCTGTCTTTAAAATGGAATGATCCTTGCACTATACCTGCAAACATGAATTCCTTGAAAATTACGGTCTACTGTATTAATGTTCAACAAATACGGTTAATAATATCAATCATCAAGATTTATACTGTACATCGTGTTAATGACGATTACAACATTAACGCATCTTTTTCGTCAAAGTATTCAATATCACCAATCGCCGCAAATGTTTCTTGAAAATAGATAAATACTTATAGTCTCTATTAATGGAACAATGCAGATGATGCAATAAATCAAGTAATCATAGCATTCTCTGTTGAAATCCGGATGTCGGGGGTAGATAAAAATAAACTTTGGAGACAAACTCTGCGAAATCCGATGCGGAATCAGTACACGGCGGAAGTTGCATTTGAAGATAACGGAAACCAAGACAATCCAGCTCTGATTAGGAAACTATTAGCTCAGTGGCTTCATCTCAGATACTAAAGGTATTTATCGATTGATTCACAAGAAAAAGGCTTTGTTTAAATGAGAATTCGACGTGTAACATGCGAGAACTGAATACATGACTCTTATCGTATTTTATGGACCGTATTAAAAGGGTTACAAGTAACCTACTAAATATTGCAATTTCTGACAAAATAACAAATTATAACTATACCATTTGTAGTTTTCCTGGAATCATTTCTTTCAATTTAAAATGTAAGATAATAAAATTCAAGTAGTGATTTAATTTTGGTAAGACAGGTTTTGAAAAAAAGAAAAGACAACGGGGCTCGAACTCATTGTATTAACTGAAGTATTCGAAACGCATTAAGTATTGTGGAACGTTTGATGCATTATCCTAAGACACTGTATGTTTCCAACAACTGCCGTAATGAATTATTTACTAAATTTTCTCGCATTATAAGCTTCTTCAAATAAAAATTTATGCAGGTACTCGCTTGTTCTCCATGATAAAATTTTACAAGTACTCACTTGTAATATTATTTTGAAGTATATATAAACTCACTTTAAGAAATGATAGATAAAACAAAGCAAAAATTTGCATAATTCGTAAATTAACTTGAGCTGGAAAAAACTTTGCCATATCGTTTTTGTTACATACTTCGTTAATTAAGAGACAGTTCACGTTAACAATCCCAACGGATTATGTCTTCTCAACCACCAGGTTCAATTTAAATAACGGCCTCGTTTTATTCAGTTTATCTCTATCTTTTAACGCCTTGACGTTTTCAAGTAGTGTGCACGAATAGGAAAATGCAGAAAGGAAGAAAGGAACATTGTTATTATTTTGTTCTCGTTTTCTTGTTATAGTACGAAAAGTGATCATACGTATATTACAATAAATCAATGTTAGATCCACATCTGCTGTTCTGACTACTCGAAAAAATATTAAAACAATTAAGCAACTCATCAATTTATTTTTTGACTTCAGGTAGATTGACACGAAGATTCCTGCATGCCCGGATGATTCCCCTTCAAGTGTTTACAAATTTCGTGCAAATGCTTTAAACACACCAGGTGAGAAGACATAAGTATCTTAAGACTGTAACAGCACAAACAAAGAGAACAGAAAAAGTCGGGTAAACTAGTGTAAAGTAAAAATCATATTGGATGGTGGTGGTAAAAAATAATGTAGAAAGGTAATTTTTTTGAAAAGAATTATTATCCCTGTAATAGGTTCACCAATGGGTCGGGGAGCCATCCTTAGATCACATTGCAATCTAACATTTCTGATAATCTAGGGATAATAAATATAATCAACAGAAAAGGAAAACACTCTCACACACACATACACTCATGCATATGGCACTAGATCTAGGTGACATTGTGATATTACAGTATTTTGTTCCTGTTTAGCATAAAATCAGATACATATTACATATTCATTACTGAGGTCCACTTTTGAAGAAATTGGTTCTTTTTTTAATTTTTTTGCATTTACTTTAGGAGTGTATTTTTCAATGTTCTTATGCATTGCAACTATGTGCTTAAAAGCATAAATAGAAGGATTTTTCATATTGAATCTGCAAGTATAAATATAACACGTTGCCAAAATAAGCAAGAAATTACATAAACAGTCCAGTTGTTCACTTCCTAAAAATGTTTTTTTTTGACAAATGTGCAATATTTGGGCAAAAAGGTGCAAAAAGTTCAATAAAATGGTACCAAAATTGTGAAGTAATATTGCAATCATAGAAGAGATGCTCTATGCTTTCATTTTCACTCTTACAGAAGTACATTTGTTGTGTTCTGATATGTTAATTCTTTTCAGAAAATCATTAGTAGCCATTATTCTATGGATTAATTTAAAGTTAAAAGAGATCAATTTGGTATCCTAAGTACAGAATTTCGCTCGGATATATATCTGAGACCACTCCTCACTACTTATATTTTTATTAAATACTTGCATCTAAGTTTCATGTTTAGCAGTGTGTTGCCTTTTAAACAAACTTGAGTGAATTTTGTTTTTGTAAGTTCATTATTTTATCCTCCTGCTTCTCAAAATTATTTTGTACTCAATGCTTTTATATGGCATCTTTCCATGCTCTTGGAATATTGGATATTAAGCAGAAGTATTTTAAGAAATCATCACTTATAGTTTTTTGTTTTATTATTTCAAAAGGTATTAAATTACCGTTATCATCTTTTAGTTCCTTCAGAATTTCAAAACCAGCTTCTCTCCATGATTTGTATTGATGGAACAATTTAGTGGGGCAAAGTTTAAAATATTCATCGATAGATACTCGTTTGGACCTTGTGATTCCTCTTTTCAATTGGATACTGCCAAAATTACATCTCTCCAAAAACTTTTTTTAATGAGCTTACTAAGTTCTTCTAATTTCCTTCTCCCTAAATTTCAAATATCCTTTTTATTTCTGAGTACAGTAGAATTGACTAAGTTCTGCCACGCTCCATTTTCCTTTTCCAGCAATCGTTTTTCCCATCTTATCTTAATATACCTAATGAATGAAAATATGTGTATCATATTTAGTCCTCACTCGTTTTCTGGGGATACTAGTATATCGCGTTTTATTCTCTCTACTTTTCCACCCCATACAAATTTAAATAATGTGCGATTTAGTTATGTTTCAACTTTTGCTGAAGGATTTGGAAGTGCTGAAAAAGATGTATGAATATGGGCAGAACAAGAGTTTTTACAACAATTACCATACCAACTAATGACATGTCTTTGACTCGAGCTTGCCAGTGTTCGTTTAGCATTTTCTAGTTTCTTCATATGATTAATTTCCACCATTTGTTGTAAATCTGGAGAAAATTCTATACCAAGGAGTGTTAAGTTAGAACAGGACCAAATTAGGCCCATTTCGGGACATATTCTTTCATTGGAGAATTTCCTGTTTCCAATCCAAATAACTTTTGTTTTTGTTATGTTACATTTAAGTCCAGATAATAGAGAAAAACCCTGCAAGATATTCATAATTGTTTTAAGAGAACGTTGAGATCCATCAAGAAGAATAAAAGCGTCATCGGCATACTGGCCCAATTTATATTCAGTGCCGTCAAAGATCAATCCCCGTACATCGAACTTTTTCTTGAAAGTTATAGCTAAAATCTCAACCCCAATGATAAACAAATAAGGTGCAATTGGATCTCATTGACATCCTTTTTCTAGTCTAAAAATGATGACATATGCTCATTATTTATAACACAACTTTTAGAGTCATTACAAAACAGTTTAAACCACTTACAAACGGAATCACCAAAGTTAAAAGATTTTAAAGTTTCTTCCACAAAAGTCCAGTTAATGGAGTCAAAGGCTTTTTCAAAGTCTATTAAAGATAATAAACCATATCTATTTTCATTCTCAAGTTGGTCCATGATATCATACAGTAGCTTGGTATTTTCTCCAATGAATCTACCCTTCATATATCCTTTTTGAGTATCACTGATTATTGATGGAAGAACCTTTTTAATCCTGGCTGCAATGGCTCCCGAAGCAATTTTATAGTCAATATTTAAAAGTGATATAGGTCTCCAGTTTTTTAAAAAAAATATCTTCTATCTTTTTCTTCCTTTCGTAGGCATGTGATGACTCCTTGAGTCTAAAAATCTGAACGTTTTCCTACAGTATATCCGTAATTTATTGATCTGCATATAAATCCCCCAAGAGACTTCCAAAAGAATTTATAGAACTCTACAGTGAATCCATCTGAGCCAGGACTTTTTCCATTTTCCATCTTGACTAAGTTTAATATTGTGATTAAGAAATCTATTTAGAGTTTCTTGAGTAGCCTCATCATTAAGCTAAGCAGTTCTACTTTTGTACAATTCCATATAAAACTGTTTTAGTGCTTCTAAAATTTCTATTTGGTCAGATATATTTGTCTCATCATCTAAAATAATTTTCTTTATTGTCTTATTGACGTAGGTTCTTTTTTCAAGAATTAAAAATCACTTGATGCTTTATTTCCCCAAATTCGTACCATCTAGCTTTAGATCTTAATATAACACCTATGTATTTTTTCCCCAGATTCCTTTAATTCTGCTTTTTTCCCTCTAAATTTTCCAGAGATTCCCCTTCTATGTTATTCACCAGTCCCCCCTGAATTTCTATTATTTCCTGTTCAATTTTCTTTAATTTTTCCCATTTTCCTTTTGTTTTCCTAATAGATTAACATATAGTTTCAGATCTTATTTTCATTTTTAAAATTTCAAAGAACATTTGATCATTACAGAATAGAGAAACATGGATAGAGTCATATTTATTTCCCCTTACATAATATTCATTTACCGTGTCAGTTATACACTTTTTGACCAAATCAGTATACTCAATGTTCCTCAACAGTTGGGCATTAAATTTCCAATATCCTTTTCCCCTTGGTCTCGTTGAGAATGCCACACTTAAAACAATAGCTGAATGATCAGTCTTATACTCTGGCAAGATACACATATCAGCTGTATTCATGTGAATGTCATCAGATACAAGAAAGTAATCTAATCTACTTTGTTTCAAGGGAGATTTTTGCCTCCAGGTATTCATCTTTAAGTCTTGATTGAAATTTCGCTAGGGGTCAATTAATTCTAATTCGTTTTTGAGGTCTTGAATCGCTGACCTGGGCTGTTGGTGTTTGTCATGTAAAATATTATAAGTATCCAAATCTAAGTCTTGAACAGTATTCCAGTCTCTGCACATTATAATTGATGAGTTCTCAAAAAATAAGATTTCCTCCTTTAACTCTCTAAAAATGCTAGGATTATCATCACTGTAACCATACAAATTCAAGAGGGTTATTCTGTTACCATTAATTGTAATATCTAAAATAATAAATCTTCCTTGACAGTCACATCTTTCTCTATGAATCACGAATTCAAAAGTATTTCTAAAAAATATTGCAACCCTAGCACTATTACTAAAGCAGTGGCTAAATATACATTTGTATCTCCATTCAGCTGCCCAATATATTTCATCCTTTGTATTATGAGTTTCTTGCAATCATACTATAGATACATTCTTTTGTTTTACCCAGCGGAAAACGTGTCTTCGTTTAAAGACTGAACCTAGCAGGCCTCTAACATTTATAGATATAATTTTTATGTCATTATCCATGACAACGGTAGAAATTTTACATATACGTGTTTTTGTACAGGAATGTATGAAGTAATTATCACCTTGAGTTCATCATACGCATGCCTTTCGCACTCACTCTCACCCAGAAAACAAACATCCATAATAAAATCATCTATTGTGTTAAAGTGCATGCTGTAGATTTTGCTGCAGTTAACATTTAAAAGGTAATTTTCTCAGTTCAATCAGTTTATTGGATGTTTTGTACGAGAAAAGGAGATGGAAGAATATTTGACAGTGCGTTGTAACGGTCGATACTAGTCGACAATTTATGGATCGATCACTTCATTTTTTGGAGATTCTTGGAATTTTTTAGCAAAACAAATTTCAGCCACCACTTACCTTGATAAAAGCTTTGCGTTGGTTTGTAGAAAAAGATAACCATTCTATTGCTTGAAAAAATACAATATCTCGAGATACTAAAAAACATTTGAACGATAATGTCTTCTTTCAATATATCTGCATAGTGGTTTTCCCAGTCAAGGTCTCTGTGTTAAATACAGCTAGCATGAATATCAGCCTTAAGGATGATGATTTTGATAATGAAATACGGAAAATATATGTATTTATACCACATTGTCAAATGTATTAAATTTATTAATCTCTTCTGAAAATAGTCAATATTCGCTGACCAGGACAACGGTCCAAATTGTCCGAATTTCTGGAATAGGTCGGGCGGCTTGGCTGCCAGTTTGCGCGTTGGTTTTGCCATAGACTGGATTACTGATAAAAGTATTTAAATTGACACAATCAGTCATTGGAATTACAGTAAATGTGTTCAAAACCATACAAATTTGTTTTAAGACAATGTTGCGCAACATTAAAATCAGAGAACACATGACTGTGAAAGTTGTGCAGATATTAAAGCCAATAACTCCAACATGTGCTCACAGCTTGTATGTTTGTAAGCTTCACTTTTATAGAGACTTTATTTTAACGTACATGCCATTTGGCACATCACCAAATACTGAAAAATGGCACATAAACGAGTATATTATAGTATGACGAATTCATGCTTAAACACGATCGCAATTTACATCTCATAGCCTTTAAATTTGACAAAATCCCTTTTTCTGAATTTCTTAGAGCCAGAAACAAAAATACTAACGATGCAAATAATATGAACAGAGTACGGTACACTGCCTTAATATCCCCCCCCAAAGGTAATTACATGGCAAAGTTGTAGAAATTATATAATGTGGTAATATTCCTTAAAATCACTTTGCCACTATAATATCCAAGATCGGTTAGTGTTTTCATGCTTTTACGTTCTGATTCAAAAGACGCAAACACCAAGTAAGAATCTTAGAACTTCATGTAAAAATTCCAAGCCAGTGTTTACTTACAGAACCACGCCAATCCACATAACTACATGTTCTCTGATTATGTCATTATTTTAGCAAGACATTTTAACTGTCTGGTCCAGACTCGTTATCCCTGGGAAGATAAACAACGCAGATGTCCCTCTTTACAGTATCTGGTATCGAAAACCAATGTACTGCGCTTAATGTTCAGTCCAACAGTCACTGCTAAAAGACAGAACCTAATAAGCAAATAGAGATAAATTATTCTGATAACAAAGGTCATATTTTCTTTTTATATACACACTTAGCTTTTTCTCTTACTCAGCTATGTATTCCTCTTGACAATAATGCTAATTAAGTTTGTTAGACGTTTCGTTTAAATTATGGTATACCCGAAAGATGTTGTAATAACGTCAAAACGCAGGATAAAACTTTGTTGTTGATTACTTCGCCATGGGTTTAGGAGACAGATTATATATAATTAAATATTTAATATTGGTAAGCACGCTATACTTCGATTGCTTGAGCTTCCGTTCGATTCGTTTTACCTTTAATATCCGTAAACGTGTTGCTTTCGTACTTCGAATACTCGAGCTTCCGATCGATCTTTTTTTCTTTAATATTGGTAAGCATATGTGACTTCATTGACTCGAGCTTCCGGTCGATCTTTTTTTCTTTAATATTGGTAAGCATATGTGACTTCATTGACTCGAGCTTCCGGTCGATCTTTTTTTCTTTAATATTGGTAAGCATATGTGACTTCATTGACTCGAGCTTCCGGTCGATCTTTTTTTCTTTAATATTGGTAAGCATATGTGACTTCATTGACTCGAGCTTCCGGTCGATCTTTTTTTCTTTAATATTGGTAAGCATATGTGACTTTATTGACTCGAGCTTCCGATCGATCTTTTTTTCTTTAATATTGGTAAGCATATGTGACTTCATTGACTCGAGCTTCCGGTCGATCTTTTTTTCTTTAATATTGGTAAGCATATGTGACTTCATTGACTCGAGCTTCCGGTCGATCTTTTTTTCTTTAATATTGGTAAGCATATGTGACTTTATTGACTCGAGCTTCCGGTCGATCTTTTTTTCTTTAATATTGGTAAGCATATGTGACTTCATTGACTCGAGCTTCCGATCGATCTTTTTTTCGTTAATATTGGTAAGCATATGTGACTTCATTGAATCGAGCTTCCGGTCGTACTT
Organism: Unio pictorum; assembly: GCA_030141615.1. NCBI lineage: Eukaryota > Metazoa > Mollusca > Bivalvia > Unionida > Unionidae > Unio > Unio pictorum. The sequence goes on along the minus strand of JARLTB010000360.1, from coordinate 161,047 downwards.
TCTTTAAAAGTCAGATATATATTCAAGGCCTATAATGCTGATTTCGGTCTTTCCCAATCGATGACGCGTCAACTCAAATATAAAACCAACAGAATGACAGGTCACTAAAAATGTTCAGGAAACCTTATGAACTGGATACGAAATCTAATATTGCTGTAAAAGTCTATGCAATTCAGCGATTTAAATTTATGACAAAAAGTCTTATCAAAATAACCACATATAGAAAATGCTATCAAAGTAATGCCACTTTTTCTTGCCGAATGTAACTCCGAGAAACAGACAACAATGTTACCTACCTTATATTCCTGGTATAATGGTGTAATTTATTAAATTTCCATGTTATCCCAATGAAACAAGGACTTAATATTTTGTAAAGTGTACAGTTCATAAAAGCATTTATTCATTGCCTGTTGTTTTTGGACAAATACTTTCAATATCCAAGCAACTGTGCTGAGGTGTTAAATAAGAATATAGTCCTCTTCTTTTTAGCATCTCTATAAATTATCTCCATCGAATATTTTTTTCTTGTTCGTCCTTCGACTTCGAAGATTACCAAGACATCACTAACTGATTCTGTTTCTGTGGTCGTGGCTGATCGCATGGGCGTGGCTGATCAAGCCAATTTTTTCCTTGAAATGTCTGTGCCACACGGAGTAGGATATGCCAAATGGAGTTGCTTGTCCAGTCTGCCATAGGCAACACTTGCTTTCGCAATTTTGGCATTGGTTTCGTCATCAACGTGGATTGCACATGGCCGTGTACTGTCGATGTATACAAACCTTTCAATGCATAGAGGGTTCGGTCAGTCACTATGATGGTGTTTTCTACACAGGGCTTTCCTTGTCAGGTTTGTGCATTACCATTCTCTTCTTGATACTTCTTGTGAGACCACAATTGCCACAAGCAGCAGATAATTAAGGTCCAAACTCTATAGCATTTCAGCTCGGATTTGACTTTCAGGGAGACAATCGTTGGCAAATAATCTCCTGCGCAAGTGGACATTCCATCACATGGAATCGCCGAACCATGATCATGACTTTCTCAGGCAACCATATCTCTGCTCAGATTTCGATTTATTCCATTTATAAATTTCATATTTTAATGTTTGCTATATTCGTGCCATTACACCATTATCGACCATCCTCTAAACATGGATAAGCACCAGAAAAGGAAATAATCCGCCACAAAACTTCAAGATTGATTAAGAGAATAATTACTTCATTTGACATATATCCTTGTATTTTATAATGTTCTCTTTTTTAAATGCGTCTGCTGCAAACTTTTTAATTTGTAAAAGTTATTTTGTATAGCGCTAAGAACGCCAAACATACTTGTAAATTCTAGATGTACATGTTAAGACTAATATAAATATAAACTCGTAAAATTTAATACTCGTAGAAATTACAACTCGTAGAAGTTTAGTCTCGGATAAATTAAGACACGTAGAAAAATAAATATATTGATTTGTTCGATATATTTTTACTTTGAAACACGTTTATATCAAATAAACGACACACATATCAGCCAATGGATAACGTAAGGGCAAGTTACTGGCAAAACGAGTATTTCGTAACTATGAAGACAAATGCAATCAGGCAATTCTAAACTTAGGCCTGTTTCTGATGTTTCCGTTTCTTAACGACATTATGCAAAAATTAAACGGAACGAAATTTGTTAATTCAAATTTAAATGGTAATATCCACTACTCGCCATTGTTTCCAATCCCCGATAAAAATGACGCCATTTTTGGCTTGGAGCATCGTTTTGCAGAGTTGAAAAGGGCAGAACTTCTTGCTAAGCCACTGGGAGATCACGGTAGTTTTAACAAAGTTCAACGGTCTGCTGTTCTTGACGTGGTTCTAAGATCAGGTCGAGAAAGGGAACTTTAGTTGCTCTTGAATGCTTTTAACAGATAATACCGCATGCTGTGACACGACATTCCATGGAGTTTCTTCTCTCAAGATCCCGAGCGTAAAGGTGATTGAATCATCGTAAAGTAGCGTCTCGTGAGGTATAGCTATTTTCGCTGTTCTAATTAAACGACCATTCAATGGTAAGGAAATTGAAACACAAGACGAATCGTCCTGGCGGAAGTCATTGACACATCTAGTACGTTCAAAATGACAAAATCATTAGAGCCGTTTTTTCTAAGTGTCAAGTTATTGTTGGGCTGATAGAGAGTAACACGGGCAGTCCTTAACGACTCCATGATATTGGCATGCTTAGCGGTGAAGCTGTTGTCTGTTTTATTGTGAAGGGTTTTTTTTGTTGTTTTTTTTGTACTATTATAAAGGTATAGCCGTATATTATGGACAAATACATATACTTTTCTCGGAAAATGAAAGTGAGTATTGTATTTTATTTAGCCACTTACCTACTCGAAAATTATTAACGCCATTTTGAAAATAAAAATACCAGAAAACGCGCATTCTTACAAAACTCATAAGTTTTCCTCAGCATATATTATATATCAGTGGGTTATTTGTTAGGCTAATTTTAGATAACGTCTTCCTTCTTACGGGTGCATTTTAGACTTAGAAGATCGGTAGACGCTGCAAAATAGTTTGTATGCAGTGGTGTTAGATTTTAGCTCTGACCGGTACTGTACTGTGGCTCCACCACGTCTGTAGCAATGAATGCTTAGGTCGCACGGCGTGCTTAATCGTCCTGGCCTACTTACTAACTGCCGTATTTTACAAGACTGTGAAGGAAAGTTTACATCTGTCTCTTTTTAATGCAGCATCGATAGAGAACTTGTCAATTGATACATTGTTTCCATGGGTATACTTTAATGTATAATTTTAAAGATCCATATTGTTCATAACGAAAACACAAATTTCTCGTCTCTGCACGTTAACTTATACACGTAAAAATATAAAACTGCATTTTCCAAGACAGTTTACTTTCGAGAGCAAAATGTCGCACTAATTTGATGACTTTTTTGTTTACTTAGGTTTAATTTTGAGATCGTGTTGATTTAGAAAAAGGATGTTACACCTTTGATAAACGTAGTTATGTATTCCATTCTTTAAAAAATAAAGCTTTAGCTTCATTTTAACGACTCTCAAAAGGTTGCTGCATACCAAATTAGGTATTTATTATGAGAGTCTTTCACATTATTCATTATAAATTCTCAATTTTACTGCTCGTTTCTTTGTAGAATTTTTTTTTCTCATATGCTATGCCATTTTAATGATATTAGTTTCTGAATGTATTGTAATCTTCGTTGTAGTTTGTATATGTTTACAATCTTTGTAATTGTATTTCTGTTTTAATTATTATGGTGTAAAATTGTAAATATAGGTGTCACAGATGTTTTAATATGTTATAGATTTATAGCGAGTACTAAGAAAACTGGTGCAATGATAGAACTTGATTTTTTTTTTAAATATTGCATATATTTTTAATTGTGTCAATCTACAGATTTTTTTTGTTCGATAATTATCATTAGAAATTAATTAAACATACTTTAGCACTTAAAAACCTTGGCTTTTCGTCGTCTCATATTTTGTGTATTTATCTGAATTCACATACAACGATTTCATTAGTTTATAGAAGAAAACATGATCTATTGGATCTTTACTATTTTATGGCTAATTTTTGCTAAAATGGTTATTTCATCCTTTTCAGAGGTGTATATGGCATTTCAAATACGGACATTTCAGTTATATACTAAAACCAACCATTTCAGTGATATTTCAAATTAGAACATTTCAGCGATATTTCAGTTATGAACATTTAAGTGATACTTCAAATACAGACAGTTCAGTGATATTTCAAATTCGGACATTTCAGAAAAAATATGCCGCTGATAAGCCTTGATTAATTTTTAGCATTAAATTAAAACAAGTCATGTTTGTTTCGTATGTAATTTAAATTTAGTTTTAATAATAAGCTAAATTAATTATGCATTCTATTTGTACTTTGTTTCGTTTACAGATTAGTCATAAACCTGGTTGTCTCTCATACCTGTGAGATTAGCACCAGTTCCGAATTTCAAAGGAGTGACACCTCTAATATCACTGTGACAGAGAGGAGATCAAAATGATCTCCCCAAAATGAATGACAAGTACTCAGTGTTCATGATATATCACATTTTTCAGTGCTAAAATGGCGGTTAACGCGAACTGTTTCAGAACACATTAATATATTAATAAATTATAATAACATATCAAAGATTCTGCTGTCATTGATTTTGCTAAAAGTTAAAGATGTATATTAATCCGCTGTATCCAATACCTCAGATGGATGAGTGATCAGAGCAAACATGAAAAGATTCTTCTTCAAAGAAGTTGTTTTTTATATTCAGGCGTTTGTTATGACGAAGTGTTCCGCTAAACAAGTTTATTTTGAGTTCTAGAAATGGAGCTCATCGTTTATGAAAATTCATAATCACAAAGTTGGTTATTGCGAAAAGAAAATCTGGATAAAAGAAGAGACAAACTATAGTAAAATACATTCGGGACTCCCAGTGGCCGAGTGGTCCAACCAGCCATCACACCTCTGTCCGCACGGGTTAGAGTCTCAGGCTCAGCCAATGTGGACAGTGAGAAAGCTTGCCATTAGCTTCACGCGAGTAGGTGGTTCTTTTCTGGGTTTTCCTCAGTTCTTTCTCCATCAGTCGCACTGGCCGTCATGTAAAGCATATATTGCCCTGAAAAATAAATGGCATTAGGCCCATAACAACATAAACAACAACAACAACATCAACAACAACTAATGTCCGTTTATGATGATAAACGCTACTCTGCGTGGAGTCAGTTTTCGGTCAATGCATGAATCATAACGTACTAGGATTTGAAACTACTTTGATTTCAAGTCATGTTTCTAAATCTGTCAATATTGATTTCAATAGGAATCTCAAAAGAATAGCTAGTGTGTGGTAAAACTTGCAGGCCTATGAAGATGAACGAGTATCAGGAAATGCGATCTCACCATTACGAGTTAAAATTGTTGGGCGACTGTAAGAAAGTTCATATGAATTAGCATTAATCTTAATTGCATTATAGATTGTTAACAATTAGATTGACAATTTATAATGGAGGATTAAAGATAAAATGAAAATCGATTGTTACCCTGTAATATTGCGTAATAATTCACATTAGACCTAATATCCAATAAATAATATCATTCGCTGTCATTCCTGATAAGCAGTTTTATACTTAATATCACATCATAAATATTGTATTCTGTCATTATTTATTAGCAGTATTATACCTGATGTTTGCGAGTCAATACTAGTTGATGTTAATTATTAACACATAAGCGAATAGTGTTTGATCAATACTTAGATAATATTATTACACCTAATCTCCCATTATGAATATTGTTTGATACAGTTAATATAATAAACAGTGTGACAGAATAAATACGGTTTGATGTCATTAAAATTACAAACAATAGTACATTTAATGTTCAAAAATGAATACTGTTTGATGACATTAATTAATAGGAATATAATATATAATATCCCATAAACGAATACTGTTCAATGCCATTGATTATAAGCAATATTATATCTAAATTCCCACAATAAATACATATTAATGTCAGTAAATAAAAGCATATTATATCAACTATCCCATACCATAATGAATACTATTTGAGGTCATTATTTATAGGTAATATTGTATATAATATCCCATAATGAATAATGTTTGATGCTATTATATATGAATAATAATATACCTAATGTCCCAGAATGAATACTGTTTGATGCCATAAAACTTTTAAATATTTTTTAAATCACAGACATTCAGCAGAGTTTCATCCCGATCATAGTCAGATCATAGGATGAGGAAGCAATGCAGTTTCAGTGGCTCCCACGGTAGATGAAATAAAACAGCATTATGCAACAAAAAAACGTTGTTTAGTAAAACAAATTTATAAAACTTGCGTGTCCGGGTGTGTGTGTGTGTGTGTGTGTGAGAGAGAGAGAGAGAGAGAGAGAGAGAGAGAGAGAGAGAGAGAGATCTGTATTTTTAACATATCTTTGACAATTTTTCAACATATCCGTTACGACGTCTGCAGTTTGTCAGTTTATAGTGATGTTTAGCACTGGGTAATACTATATTAGGTACTTAGAGCCCTGAAAAACCTTTATCTGGCAATGACTAAATAACAGTGATATCATAATAGTCATGTAGTTTTGTCATTGTTACGAATCTCACATCTTGAACGTGTCTTTATAAGAGGAGTTACCTCTCTTGTCTCATCCTTGTGAAGTCAACCTGTATAAATGATTAAAAAAAAGTCTGAAATACAATATTTACGGTCAGATCTATTATTGTCGCAATTATTTTCCCAATTTCTCTATCTTTTCTGCATTTAATTATCATTTTTGTCTGTTAATAAAATCTTTTTTATACTTATCTGACATCAGAGGCGTAGCTGGGGGGGGGGGGGGGAGGGACAGGGGGGTACATATGTCCCCGGGCGCCAAGGTACAGGGGCGCCAAAATGAGGCTTGCAACGTTACATTATAATAAGTAAACAAGGATAGTTCGTCTACGGGCGCAAAATATCATCGCTACGCTTCTGTCTGACATAGTCCGAACACAAGTATTATCCTAAAACAAAACAACTCAAAACAAAGACAAAAGACAAACAACAAAAATAATAAAACTCAATATTAAAAGGAACATGTATATTGTTTTGTAACTGGGAAACTATTGTCGGAGTCGGAATACGAATATGTGAAAGATCAAATTTACAGTTGAACACTCTTGTTCACATTAAGTTTTGTCAACCCAAACATTCGGTTATAATTAATGGCGTTGTAATGGTAGTGAAGGACGATTTTAAAAGCTTGTAATTTGTGAGACATATAGTACTTTTGTAATTGATCTCCAGTTATCATATCAAACTTAACGGACAGCCGAAAGATAACAGTGGGTCTTTTGCTCAATAATCCATTGAAAATAGTCCATGGCGTCTTCCAGGCGCATTTATTTACTAGTATGAATGAAAACATACCGCGCCAGGCACGCGCTCTGTGGGTTGCGTAAAATACAGCTACTTATCAAGTGGCAGGCAGTCGTAACGGAGTTAGTCAACAGAAGAAGTCTTAATGTAGCACAACACGGAAACTAGCTACTGTGGTTATTGACCTTATTTGTGACAGTAATAACAGGGCTATCGTCCACAAGTTACACCGGACTTTTATGAATATGCACTAATTGTTAACTTCTAAATGTACCTGCTAATTGATTAAGGTAAGGATTTTATATTTATTTATTTATTTATTTATTCATTATTATTATTATTATTATTATTATTATTATTATTATTATTATTATTATTATTATTATTATTTACCAACCAGAACATTTGATTTAAAAAAAAAAAAACAACAGAAAGTGATTATGCATCTCGGAAATAATGTTAACCAATTTAGAAGATGTGCGCGTTGACCATAGGCTCTCCAAGCTCAGTAGGAAAATAACTATTGAGTATGTCTGAATATTGCCCATCAATGCTTATACCGTTCCTCTTTGTCAGGAGATTTTTAATCTTCGGATGCAATGTGTTGGACGTTTTTGGATAAAATGATTGACATCATTTACGAGATAATTATGACCTGCAGTGCAATATGTCATTAATAAGTAATTATATTTATAAAATCTAATGTGATTTGTCCAGATTCTTCATTTACGCTCAAAAATTGCATTGTTATAGGTTAAAACACACCGTTTATCGTCAATATGGATGAAACATATAAATGATGATTCAATAATGAAACACGTATAGAACTTGAAACGAAAACATTTCTGAAAAATTAATACTTATTACAAACAAATGCAACGCAATATTGGCCCTTGATATCATTTTGACCACTCAATAAACAGATGCTAAGGTTTTTGTCTAACCGAATACAAACTGCTCCGGTGGCCTAGTGGTAGTACGTCCGCCTCGGATGCGTGAGGTCGTGGGGTTTGAACACCGCCGGATCATGTCAATAACTTTTAAAAATGGTACTAACAGCTGCCTCGCTTGGCGCTTAGCATTAAGAGGTTAGTGTTAGGACTGGTCTGTCTGGTGTCAGGATAATTTGATTGGGACATGCCACATGCCTGCGGCATGATGCCCCAGAGCTAGACATCAGTATAAACTGCCACTCTGCATACATACATCATATCAATATGACTGAAAAATAAAGTAAAAGCTACGTTAATAATCTAAATCGCACACACACACACACACACACACACACACACACACACACACACACACACACAATTGAGTACTAATAAAATCTATCAATTTGAGCTCTCAGTGAGTGAGATGAGACCTTAAAGTTTTTGTTAGTGCTGTTCTATGTTCTGTACTTATCAAAAGTTAACAAGAATCTTGTCATTCAAAATTGTCTCAACCTTTCTTTAAAAACTTTCATGAAGATTTTAATCTGCACGGATTAGATGTAGTTCGATACATCTGAAAGAAGATACGAAGCAAACAGAATTTCAGCAATGATAGACAATTTGCGATATTATTTTCATACGTTCATACAATACTTGATGCATTGTGTTTAATACAGCATTCTCCGTGCTTGTTATTTTCGAAGAATATTTTGCAATATTTATATTCTATATTCTTTTCTTTCTCTAAGCAAACCATCAAAGCCTTTCAAACACAGTAGTGTTTGATGTTGACATACATTTCACTTTCAAAAGTTGTTTCTTAAACTTAAATTGTAGATTCTCTGTACAAAACCCTAAAATTTAAAGGTGTATGAAGGATAGGTAGAAATCAACGATATCTCCAAAGTTTAAAGGTGAATGAAAGGATAAGTAGAAATCAATATGTAATACCAAAAGTTTAAAGGCATATGAATGGATAAGTAGAAATCAATATGTAATACCAAAAGTTTAAAGGCATATGAAAGAATATGTAAAAATCAATATGTAATACCAAAAGTTTAAAGGCATATGAAAGAATATGTAAAAATCAATATGTAATACCAAAAGTTTAAAGGCGTATGAAAGAATATGTAGAAATCAATATGTAATACCAAAAGTTTAAAGGCATATGAAAAAATATGTAGAAATCACCATGAAGTCCTTAAAGTTTAAAGGCGTATGATATGATAGGGAGAATTTTTTTCTTTTTATGTTTTTTTTATATTAAAAATCAAATATATCGGTAAATCGTCTCGATTTCAATCTAATCAACTATATTATCATGCCCATCAGCAAATTTAATTATAGCCATATCAATTGCATAGATGTGTATTGATTTTTGATTATTGAGTCAACACCAGAGTTAACCAGTTCAAAAGAGGTCGTTCAATCCTGGTATGTAATACTATGTACTCTTGACACATACACACACAAGCGCGCATGCGCACAATCAATGGTTTATCTAAATCTAACATGCGTTCTCTAGGAATGAAGCATATATACTTGCAAAAATATCTTCAGAGAAAATCATTTTTGTTGTTATTTCTTTGTTAAGGAGATTAGTTTGAAGATTAAAAAATCGGGGTGGGGCTTGGAGTGGGTGGTCGAGTGGTTAAATGCGCTTTTCTTTAAATACCACTCACATCACACCTCTGTCACGTGAGATCTAGTCTCGGCTCGATTAATGTGGGTATGTGTGACAATTTGCCAGCATCTTTAGTCGTCCATCTTGCATAACGAAACGGTGATAAGATGGATTATACCTTACTAATTGTTTAATGATGCATGCTTTACATCTTATGCGCCAAAATATTATAACAAAGGCAGTGTTCATTCCTTGGGTGAACAAACCAGTTCAGTGAACTGACATTTTTATTTGCATAGACATAACCATACTTAAATATTTATAAATTAAGAATTATATTCGTTTCTGACGAGAAGATTTAGGAAAATTAAGCGATGAAAAAGAATGTAGGATGCCTGACATTCCATGACATGCAATCTATAAATGAATGATATGTGTAAAATGCACTGTTAAACCCTTCGAATAATAACGAAAAACACCTGGTTTTGCCTTATTTACCTTTATCTCAGTTACAGCAGAGAATGTACTATCATACCCAAAGCCAGTCAAGAATTAAAGGGAATTCTTTCATGAAGGATTATAAACAACTAAATTACAGAGCCATCACGGGAAAATAATTACATTTCCCTTAACCTTCCTTAAGTCTGCTAATATTAACTGCAGTATTCATTTAAACTAAAATCAAAACCAAACCATAACACAACCTTTGTTAAGCATTAAATTACATTAGCAATTAATATATTAAGAGACCCGACAAGGCAAACAGCCGATAACTAACTAAATTGGATTAAATATCAAAATATGTAACGTATATGTCATTTAAAGAAGAGGAAAAAAATTGGAAAACGTAAAATTTTTTAATTTCTACAATTATTTTCATAAAGCATTGATTAATTTGCCAAAACAGTTTTTGTATTGCCCATTTCTGTTGCGCAAAGTAAAATAACTAGACATTGCGTTTAAGACTGTTGTTGAATTTTCAAACATAATGGGTCTAAAATGTTCTCTGTTCGGCGATGAATAATTGTTTCGTGGTAAATATTGTCTTCTCGATTTCTTTTGAAATTGACAAGCAAGCAAAGCTTGATATTCATTTTCCAAACATGATATTCAGTTTCCAAAGCACGATTTTCAATTTCTACAGCTCTTATGTTATACCTGTTACATAGTTACTCGTTCCTTGATACTCCTTCGTAACGACACATACATAGCCGTTCGTTCTTTGGTAGTCTCTCGAAGTAAGACACTCGGCAACTATGGAAAAATCTGAAAAAATATCCAGCTAGATGTATACCCAAAAATTGCATTAGTTGCTTTTTACTACGAGAGAGAGAGAGAGAGAGAGAGAGAGAGAGAGAGAGAGAGAGAGAGAGAGAGAGAGATTTGATCTTAACGTTTACATGTCTAACTTGACATGTAACAAGCAAACATGTCGTGAAGAAAGATATAACGAATTTAGTTTTATCAATATTTGATTTCTAAAAGTTGTGCCAGATTGAGATTTAAAGTATTCATATGAGACAGATGATTGGTTGCCAAAAATCTGCCGAGAGAAAGATTTGCTGACAATGAACCTAACTTTGTGAGTCAAGGATCAGCTGTGTGAACATAATTTTCCAATGTTTCCACCTTTTTCTCATCAAGACATTGCGATGGATGCAATTCTTGAACTCTTCAGTTAATATGAGCTGTCAGAGTTATCGTAATCTTTTTCAGCCTCCTTGGCTGAGGACCACCTTTCGAATAGTTGTTCCATTTTGTCTTGCAAATTACACATTGGTTTGTTGTTTCTTTCCTACAATTCCTAAACAGTTGTTGATGTGCCGCAGGTAACAATGCATAACCAGTCAAGATACATTCTTAATCACAGCATAATAGGCACATAACCAGTCAAGATACATTCTTAATCACAGCATAATCGGCACATAACCAGTCAAGATACATTCTTAATCACAGCATAATCGGCACATAACCAGTCAAGATACATTCTTAATCACAGCATAATCGGCACATTGTTACACTGACATAGATTTAACGAGCTTTTCGAATAAGTACGCTCTTGTAGTAATACAGTCCAATGCTCTCTTGGCCATTTCGGCGTTTCAGCAAGTTTCTCAGAATGATGGAAACATTTATCGACTGTTTTTTTTATTGAAATGGAGGTATTAACCTAATATTTCGGGTATCATCAAAACCTAAAATTGTTAGTATAAGGGGTGGAGGAAGCGCTCTCTAATTTCTTTAAGCTATACTGCATTTACCTTTCTTCTCTATGCATGTCATTTGCTTCTCTTCTCTCTTCATCTGTATTTATATTTCCATTTCATCTTTTTCTCTTTGCCTTTATTATGATCTCTCTCTCTCTCTCTCTCTCTCTGTCTGTACGTCTGTCTGTATGTCTGTCTTTCCTTCCGTCCGTCCGTATGTATGTATGTATGTATGTATGTATGTATGTATGTATGTATGTATGTATGTATGTATGTATGTATGTATGTCTCTCTCAGTCTCTCTGTCTCTCTGCATTTACACTTATCTACTCTTTTCATATATATAAAGCGGAATTTCTGTTTAAGTCCAATTCCATGTTTTTATAACTGTAATTAATTTTTAATTTTCTATTACCAGAGATAGACATCATCATAGAAACTGTTTTCCTGACAAATACTAAACTAAAATCAGGGCCGGACCTGCTATAGGGGCCCACTGGGGCCCGGCCCCCCTTTAAAAAAAAACAAAAAAAACCTATTCACTGCTTTTGATAAAAGATGCAAAGGGGGTTCCGAATTTTTTCAATTTTTAAATTTATTTTTTTAAAAATATTTTTTTAGTGTTTTTAAAACATTGCAGTTTTTAGTCACTTTTGTTAGATCCCTTTTTCAAGGTTCAGATAGCACAAGATCGCACCATTTTGCATCCTTGAAAAAAAAATTCGGGGGGGGGGGGCATGCCCCCAGACCCACCTAGAAGGCTCGGCGTTTCTCGCCTTCGCTTAACCCAATAACAAGTTTGCCCCCCCCCCCTGAAAAACTTAGGTCCGACCCTGCAAATATTCTTGTTTTCTTGCATTATTAAAGATGCTTTTACTTCCGAAATATCATATTGTCCAGTGAGATTAAGCATCTCGCCTTTTTCAAAGATCATAACCCTTCCTTGGTGGGATTTGAAAACAAACTCTCTAATTTATATGGAATTCTGAATGCGTGTTGGCTTTGAAAAATATTTACCAATCAAAACTTCGAAAAAAAATCAATTTAAATTTTGAAGATAATTTTTGTATATCTTTGAAATATCCAAAAGAAATTCAAATCTAGATTTTCTCAGTTTTCTTTGCGTAGTGTTTGTTCTGTTGAAGTAATTGTTTCCTCTGATGAAGAGCTACAAACGTTGGAAATTGTTCTGTAATTGCGCCGTTGTTAATCTTTTTGTCCATGTATACTTGACTGGATATTAAAACTGAGAAGTCATGCGTGTGCCTGGCTCAAAATGATAAAGGTGTAACGTTCCCATTGCAGTCTAATACATTTTGTGGTCAGAAATGAGCTAATCATCCGTTCGGATCATCCATTTGGAAAACTTGCAACACAATAATATTTACCCAAGTAGAATTTCCTTAACTGTTCCTATAAAAAATTCGTTGTTGTTTAATATTTTTATTATTGTTAGTAGTTGTGGTTCTTGTTTAGTATCCCTCTATAACATTCTCATGATAAGGTTCCCTTCTTATTTCCTCTAGGCAAAATGATTTGACCGGGTCTCATACATACATACATACATACATACATACATACATACATACATACATACATACATACATACATACATACATACATACATACATACATACATACATACATACATACATACATACATTGTTGTATATGTTATGAGATGGTATTGATTTTCGCCACACTTGGTTTCGGTCTATTTCCTTTCGTTTGGACATCACTATAAACTGCCTCACTGCAGACATCGTATTGATAGGACTGAAAAATTGTTAAAGCTACGTTAAAAATCCTAATCAATCAATCAATCCTTAGTTTGGAATTGGGCCGGAACAATTTGTTTCACCAAGATGTATTTTCACAGATTACTACATCTTCAGTATTTGATAACTAATCCTGTAAATCAAGCAACATGAAATATAAATATAGTAGACCTATTTTAAGACCGTTTTTCCAGCTAATTCGTGTTTTGTTTTTCATTGTTCAGCCTTTGTTTGCATAGTCTTGCTGTCATTCAAACATGTACTAGTCCATGTTCCATCTCGGCTATTGCATATAGGGTTGTTTACTTTGTTGATGTTTTAAATTAAGTATTTTTTTCACCGTAGCTTGAGCAGCACAAAACGTTGGGAAACTGTTTTGTAATTGCGCCGTAACGTGTGTGTGCAAGCGTGCGTGCGTACATAAAACACATTTTTGCATAGTATGGTGACAAAATGAGAAATTTTGATACTTCGTTCCTCCACGTAATCGGATACAGTTGTGTTGGACTTGCCTTGAAGTACTTAAGGAAATTTCTTTAATGCAATATTAATGAGGAATTTTTAATTTTCCAAAAGTCACTAGTTTACTTCGACGTTTAATTTTGTCAGTAACATTTGTTTCACACACACTCTCTAATTGAGATGGTTCATTAGGACATCTGACTCTTTATCCTTTCTTTTGGAGACTACTTTACCTGTCTTGTTAAAAATAAATTATCTTTTTAAAAAAAAAAAACACACGATTTTCCATCTGTCGTACAAACAACATCGTTGACTTATTTGGCAGAATATTTCTTCTTCTCCCTCTTGACCGTATTCTATCAGATAGTTGCTGTTAATTATGGTAATCATCTACCCCTCCCCAAAAAAGCAACTCTCATCCCCTATCTTCTTTATGTTAACAACATGCTATAATTTGTTACAAATATTTTCCGTGCCAAAGCATGGGCGTCTGGAGTAAGAAGCAAGACATGGCATGTTGGTTAATTACATTGTCAGGTTACGTTGCCTTAAAAACATGTTTTGTTCCTAATGTATACGCTTAGCATGAAATCGGACACTAACAAGGTAAACAATGAATTGTCCATCCACCATCATAGAGTGATTTACTGGCAATTGGGCCGTTTATTTAATATTACCTTTTATTTATTTACATTTTTCCTGATATTTTGTTTGTTTGTTGTTGCAATACGATATGTAGCTTCTGTTTAGAATAGATTTAAACTCCATTCTAAAGGTATGTGGCTATCTTGAAATATGATGATCTCGTCTTTAAGTATTACTACACTACTTTAGTTCCGATCATATTTTCTTCATTTTTAAAAAGATAATTTTCTTAGTTTGTAACTTCAAATATTCTAAGACTATTTTACTTTTTGGAAACAACATAAAACATCATGAATTTTTCTGGAAATAGTTGCATGTGAGTGAGCAGACTGGAACAGTTCATGCTAATGCCATTTTCCGAATCAACCGAAGCACACCTGTTTGTTTTGTTATTCTATGTCAATTTGAAAAGGCCGAACTAAAAAAGATATTTTATTTTCTATTTAGACTTTAATGCAAATAATATTTTTCATTCATAGAAAATCGCAAAATTAGGCACCAGACATACCCGATGTCCAATGTAATAATGTAATAGAATGTAATAACAGCTGATTGGCTCAGTTAGTGTAACGATACCTTTAATACAAAGGTAACTCTTTCTTTAACTGAATAACATACAGTGAAAAATGAATAATTGTGTGATTATATGTGAGAGTTGTATTTTTAACGTAGCTTTAACATCTTAAGTCATATTGCTACGATGTCTGCAGTGTGGCACTATATAGTAATGTCTAGCACTGGGGCAGGATACCGCAGGGATGTAACATAATGTCTCACCCAGTCACATTATCGTGGCACCGGGCCCACCAGTCCTAACACTAACTCTTAATGCTGAGCGTCAAACAAGGCAGCTTTGTTTCTTCCATTTGTACAAGTTTTGGTATGACTTGGCCTGGGTTCGGCTTCGTAACATCCCGTATCCGAGACGGACACCCTATCCACTTGGGCTACCAGATCAAAACAAATTAAGTACTGAACTGCATGTGCAATCGTGTTTCCGCACTAGACAGCGATTAATTACGCACATTACTATAAGCCAGTCGTAAACACACTGCCTATGAGCCAGAGTCCATAAACCTCTATCTGTCTGCGCATAGCGTGCCGGGAGCTGTGGATATACACAGATTATCTTTAGAAGTATTAATTAGGACAAACTATATAGATATTGATCGGCGTGCTAATTACGTAATGTCAAATCAAATTATAATGTTGTTTGCCGTTTGACTTTACTTATAAGTGTACATATACGGCAGAAGTGACATAATATTTCTGATATCTGAAGAAAAATATCATTAGATTGAAATCTTAGTCTGCATCAGTATTATACATTAGTTCTGACTTAGGTTGGATACATGTGTGCAGCCTGTGCACAATTCCAGTGGCGTTTACGACTCAATGAATAAACTAACAACGTAAAGAGACTTAATAATATAACATTCGCATTAATCCTCTTATTTGGCAATATTCAAGGG
>JARLTB010000360.1:0-142500 GCA_030141615.1 Unio pictorum | reverse complement strand
ACCAATTTAGTGCTAAATAATTTATTGGAATTTAGAGTTAGCAGAATCATTTCTATTTTAAGGCAAATAACATTCATTTCAGTGATAAGAACGGACAAGCCGCGTGAATCTGAAAACAAATCATTGGTAACATGTAACATGTAAATTACTTTGAACAATGGTAAGGTTGGAAACAACGCGGAGTGATTACGCAGCATTCAAGGTTTTACGCTTTAATGCAGGCCTCATAATATGCAATATTGTAAAAAGCAATCTATAAAACGACTGCAAAGTGTATATTAATCAATGGTTTAACCTTTTAGCATTTAGGTATTCTCTTTAATTTTATCTTGGCTAAAATCCCTATATAACTCAGTGCTAATTTATCATCCGTGTGACGTGGTAATGGCGTAGGTTTTTTTTTACCCCCCCCCCCCACCTCCCTTGTTGTCTGATTGTTTTGTTTTCCTGTCATCGTAGGATAATGGTGAAATTATATTACATCTAATAAGTCACGGTTTGCATCAGTTATCTAAGTCTGAGAAAACCAAATAAGGTGAATTTCTTTCTTTTTCTTTCGTAATAGGCTACGGTGCTAATCACAAAATGTGTTATCAACACTTGATTAACCAGAACCGCGAGCGCCACATTGGCAATTACTGGTAATTTGTTAGGAATATTTTTGTGTATCCTATAATTGACATTCCTGACTATTTCATTAACAATTATGCAAACAATAAACAAGGGGCCTTCACGTAATAATCCAAGTAACACTTCTAAGAAATCAGACATACTTTTCTTAGAGAAAGAAATAAACTAACTCATCTAACGCCCTTCTACCCACCTACACACACACACACACACACACACACACACACACACACACACATATGTATGTATGTGTGTGTTTATGTGTGTTTGTGTGTGTGGAGAGAGAGAGAGAGAGAGAGAGAGAGAGAGAGAGAGAGAGAGAGAGAGAGAGAGAGTAAATAATAGCTAAAGAGCCATTAACTACTGACTTTAACGGACACAACTTCGTGTCAGTTTGTGTTGGTGGCGGAATAGCAATAGTTTATAGAAAATAAATATCATCATTATTATCATCGTCGTCGTCGTAACCAACAGCAATTTACTTTAAAATCAATTCTCTCCATCTATCCGTGTTCTCTGCTGAGACACATACATATACAAAGAACCAAATTGTTTTTTTTTTCTAATACCATATATTTTTTGGTCTACCGTACGCCATCAAAGGAACTTCAGATGTTCGGAAGACTGAGTCGGATGCCAATGCTTTCATATATGTTGTTTGGTACAAAGATATCGGAAAGATGTTTTCGTTAGTTTACGTGGTTGCATATTTTAAAAGAGACCTTTCTAACGAGGAATCTAGTTTTCTCATGGCCTCGGCAATATATTTCTGTATTCTCGCCTTCTATGATGCCGCCTGAACTCATCGTGGTACACTTTAAGGCTAAAAGGATATGAGAATATGTGTTTGGTCGAGACGCAGTAGCAGTATGAAAAATATTGTACGTATCTGGATGACAACTTAAAGGAAAAATAGAAACCGGTGCAAATTTTTAAATATATTCATGTCTCCTTAATCTGATCCCTTATTGTTCCAAAACATTACTTTTTCTTAGTAGACTATCACTGCCAGTATCCGCTATCCGGGGCAAATTTTAGAAACGATATATTGACTATAAACTACACATGGCGTATGATTGTCGTAGCGTGATATATTTTATTTCTTTGAAGCAGTTGGAGAAAAAAAATTTGCTCAACTGTAGGCAAGTTCCAATAGAACCGTTGTCATGCAATTATGACATCATGATTTTTGCCACTGTGTAAGTAGTCCAAAGTATACAGTTTTCTGTGGAACCTCCCTCCCCGCCCTATGTATAGTGTTAGTTTCTTTGAGTGTAATTTCACCGTAACAAAGTGGTATGCAAATGCATATTTTGTTCTTGTTTTTATAATCATTGATTGTGTCTAGAAAAATGGACATTGGCAGATTTGGAGACCGCCTGTGTAGTTTCTTATTTGCCTCACCGTGCTTTGACATGTTTGAGTTGGATGTGGTATGTAATTAACATTAAAACAATCCAAGTGGTTTGAATTTCAGTTCGTTTTATCGGAGTAAAAAATTAGAAATTTTCTAGAAAGAACTCTAATTCAGCATTGATGCTTTAATGTATTTTATCTTACTGAAGTGGACTAGAACTTGAAGTAGAACACCCGGAGAAAATGTACTAAAAGGGCATGTATCTTTTGATTAATGTTTTTCTCCGATTATGTAAAACCATGAACAATTAAAAATAAATCTTTAGACTTGCGTTAATATTTTCTAAAGAAATGAAATGATATTTGGATTGTTATTTTTACTTCAGGACAAGTCTTCTAAATGTCAATGAGCTGGACTTATACGATGTGATAACCTGGTTTCATATTATCCTTCAATTTCTCGATACAATTAGCTGTAACTATATTGGCAATGGTGGAATTAAGAACACGACAGAAAACCCCGCAGAATATAACCATAACAATGGTCTGTCGGGATTACCATTTAAAGAACTATGCGTCTAGCCCATTGGCCACATGCAAGTATATACATATACATTTAAGTTTGCCATAAACATGCATTCAATAAATGCTCAAGATATACAATTAAATATACATACAAACTTTCTCAAGTACTCATATCTGCACGTACGCGTTATACATGTATATGCATAAGGATATACTCGTACAAAATATGCATACATGCATACAAGAACGTTTTTGCAAACAACTAAGTGCAACAGTTCAAAAGAATTTCCTTCAATGGATTCCCATATTTCTGATCCATCAATAGGAATTTGTGCAGTTAGTGTATTAAAATTTTAATGTTTACCTTGGGGAGGGGGCACATTTCCAAACCTGTACAAATAAGTACCCATTGCAAATTTTGCTTTAGAAGCTTGTGGCTTTAATGTTTGTTAAGCAAGTGTGGAAAAAAGCCTGTGTTGTAAATTCAATTTCCAGAAATATACATTAAATTTGCTAACAGTATCTAATTCAAAACATAAAAAGACTCGTCTGATATTCCTCGTCCTTACAGATAACCTACTTTTTGTCTGTTTATTTTGAAATTAAGGCGACTCTTATCGTAGTATGTACTCAGAGAACTATAGACCTTTTGCTGACAGTTTTGACTCTGAAAATATAATTATATCATCTGCCTATCAACTCGAAAATATTTATAGCTACCATAAGTAAACACTTTGAACACATCTGTTAATAAATTCCTGCTCATTGTCATTAAATACATGAAAAATAAGAAGAGTGACGAGCATTCCCCTTGACGCACACCGGTTACACATACAAATTCTTCAGGCAATGTATTATAGAATCTCACTGTTCGTTTGCTCAACGTTAGTCGTTCAGAAATTGAAGATCCAATATTAAAATAATGCCTCTTATGCACGATTTGAGTTAAAAATCAGCAAAATGACAACACATGATTATCTAAATTAATAAATGGAGTTATATATCCATGTAATGTAAGAATAGTATCAGTTGTAGACATATTTTTCTTTAAACCAGCCTGAGTTTCCCCAAATTCCTGGTAATCCAACGCTCAATTAATAAGTCTATTAATATCCTAGTAAATGATGTAGCCTTGACCCTCAAGAGGTAGATGCCTATATAACTTTCTAAGACATTTATTAAGCCTTTCTTATGAATATGTACAACTATACCCTTATACCAAAATGTCTGGAAATCAGCCAATGCTGAAATTGACATGTAAATGTGGCTAGAGGACATATTTGTCATATTACCAAAAATTCATTCAATAGATTTCCGTAACTCCTTGATTGCTTTCTTCAATTCTTTTATCCAAACTCATCAAACAAAATTTGCAAGTCACCCTGTACATAATAAATCATTATAGAGGTTTGTTACTTCATCGTCGTCAATAAAAAAAAGGTGGGACATGAAGCTTACCAGCACGCTTTAAAAAGGATTCGAATTTATTTATTAATATTACAGGTATTTGTTTAGTAACACGTCCTCTCAAAAGTTGATAGTATTTCTTAAGATTCCGCTTGATAGCTTCTAGTAGCTGATTCGTACGGCCATCTATAAATCTCGCCGATATTTTAATATGTGCCATACGGTATGATCGCATGCTGATCAAACGTGTTCTATTTTCTTGGGACTAAATTTTGCCGTATATTTTTCAACGGTGGTCTAGTGGTTAGAGATGCAGATGCAGAGGTCGCGGGTTCAAATTCCGGCAAAGTAATACAATATTTATATAAAATGGTACCAACAGCTGCATACATCAGAGCAATAGGGTTGATGTTTTGTAAAGCTACGTAAATTTTGTTCCGAACCAAACCAAAATTCGACATTTATAAAAGTTTTTGTTTGCTACTACATTTAACGTCAAACAAAGATGGACTCTAAATCTACGTTTACAATGTGCTCGAGCATTTGAGGATTTTTGACGTCGACTATTAGGCTGCAATCTATGCAGCTATTTTAATATTTGACAACGATTTTCAGTATTTCATAAAATTTAATGCTGGAGAGGTGAATTTAAAAAAAATCATTAATTACATTAGACTTCCAAAAGTTTTTGAATCAAAAGTATTAGTGCTTTTCTCAGAAGTATTATTATTACAAAATTAATTATTTCCTTTGATACTAACATTTAAATCACACTGATCAGAATAAGTACAAGAAAAGAATCAAATACAAGGAACTGTTACTCATAATATAATACATAATCGACTACACTGCTTCCTCGTATTAATAAACGTAAATTTACCTATATTTGACTCCTAGTATACACAGGTTACGCCGACTTATCTGGGTCTATGCAGTTGTTACGATTATTCAATAGAACAAACAAAATAAAGACCGACATGCCGTCTCAAAAATGTGATGGAAAATTAGGGTCTACGTTATTTGCAGTTAGGCTAGACTTAAAATCTACTTATATTTAATATTATATATAAATCAAGATTCAGCGCATTTAAACTTTAACCCGTTTTACGTGTAAATCACATTACAATATGTGACACTTTCGTTTAATGAAAACATGATATTGACGAATCATAACGAAAAACAACGCGAATAGACACGATTTCTAGCTACTTAGAATGGTGCTCATTCTATAATTTAGCAATACAGACAACAATACCTTAAGTGAACGATTTAAATAAAAACAACACCAACGAATATAACAGACGATGATGACATACTAGGGGAAAATGAATGGAACAAGAAATATATGTTGGGGTAAAGGGGTGTTTTTTCTTGTGTGTGCGTGTTATTTTAAGGTATCGTTTAAAACTAGTCATAACGCTATGAAGTCTGCAGTGTGGTATTTTATAGCGACGTCTAGCACTGGGGTATCATGCCGCAGACATGTATCACCTTGTCTCACCCAGTTACATTTTGAATTATTTATTGTGAAAAAAGATTCGATACAGATTTTACAGCGATTGCACATCCTGTAATACTGGCACCTCCTGTACCAAGTTTTGACCATAAACCCCATTACGTAAACAAATGGGGGTAACTCTTTTGCGTCCTCGTCACTCATTTGGTGAATACGAACTCTGGTGAGAATTGATGTGAAGCCCCAGAAGGCCGCCATCTTGATCATGTCCTTGATTGGCTTAGTACAAAATTTCTTAATTTGTTCTTCAATTCTACTGTTGGGACTTAAGTTGGTAATCCCGGACAGTGAACTTCGGTATATTTATCCCCTAGCATTCTGGTTAATGGTGGCGGGGTTTCAATTTTAGTTGTGTGGCATTTGACCTTAATGGTGGAGTGATTGGCATACAAGGGGTACGTTTCCATTGGATTATTATAAATACATGCCTCTTGCCCCGTTTTTTGTATGCCTTTTATGTCTACTACTTTCGTCTTTTTGGCTTTCACGTATTGGAGAATTGCCGCAGGCCTTGACCGGTCATACTCCCTGAAATCTCTGAAAGATCCAATACGTGACAACTGTTGACAATGGTTAGTAGTACTAAATTGTATTACCAGCACAGAGTTTCCAGTTACAATAGCCTTAAACACTATAATTGTAAAGGTGCTTTAGCAGTCACAGATTGCCAAAATGTATTTTATGAATAACGCTCACTGGGACAGGCCATCTAATCTCAAGAAGCGCAGTCACTAGTGCACATCAGTAAGAAGAGTGTCATTGAGGGACTATCAGTAGAATACATCAAGAACACAGTGTGAATGGCCTTATCAATCTGAATGAAACTGATTCCTTAATTTTCTCTTTATATACACATTATATTTAGACTTAACTTCGCAATAGACACCACGTGATGACATACACTATTGATTTTAGACTAAAAAAAGCACATTTACGTGACATCGTGTAACCAGTGAGAAAACACAGAACTATTCTGGAACCTACCATATTCCATCAGTCCCAAAGAAACTACGCCACACGCGCCATTTTAAGTCGTATTAATAAGATTATTACTAATTGTCAAGACGTGTGTAAACATCCATTTATCGATCTTACGCAATTTGCGTTCGTAACATCACATACACAATACATATCAAAATATATTCTATACAAATTACAGCCGTGAATAAGAATTATTAAAATGAAATAAAATCATGTACCAAGAGTTAATCAAATAGTTATGTGCATAACAGTATATACATATGCGTATCGAGACATTTACATAAATTGATCGAATACAGACTCATAGTTCTAGTGAAAAAGGAAACATCTGTATATATTTCTGAGAATAATGTTGCATAGAACATATATTATTTTCAGTATATATTTTTAAAGATGAAAATGATACTACCATGGGTGCTTGAAAAGGATGGTTCCTGGCATGTTGTTGCTAACATTTAATGCCCCTAGATTTTATGACGTAGTTAAAAAGTCAACAAATTAAATTATATATGAAGATAGAAAATGCATAAACATTGTACTATTTGTAAATTATGCTTCTCAAGAAAAACAGAAGAAAGCAGTAAAATGCATAATCATAAATGTCGAATACTTATTCAAATTTGATCAGTAATACGTCATCATTAAGAGGGAATATTTAAAATAGTTTCATTATATGAAAAGCGACTCGTGCTTTTAATAATAATGTGCACTTGGCTTTAAAAAAAAGAAATTGCAATTGATTATAACATTATTATCGTTTCCTAAATAGTACGTTTAGATCTATGCATACTGCTAACGCTTTCAAAGAGTTCATTCAATATGTCTTAGGAAGGTCATACAATCTATATTGAAACATAATATGTCATTTAATATGTACAAGGTAGTCTCACATTCGAGTGACATTTATATGGTTTTCTAAAAGATCCATCTTTAGAAGTGAACATTTATCTCGTAGTCACATACCATGGGGATAACGCTTGATTTCTCCACTAAAAGTATCGGGGAAAGTGATTGATTTTCTTTGAAGCAATTTAAGGAATGATGAATTCCTTACGTCTTGAGGTATGTCATTCTATAATTTGGCTGTTGAAGGAAAAAATGATTTAGCTGAAATTTGGAGGCGGCAGAAGAATGTAACGTACTAGTATCAGCCGTCCAAATTTTTAATAAAAAGTTGGCGGTAACAAAAACATCGTTTACAAATATGGTTTGATATAATGAATGATTTTGTAACGACTACCGACACAAAATGCTCAGAAGAGGATGTTGCTACATAACTATATACATATGTGGATCCCAATAATAGTGGGCTTTGAAACTGTTAGATCCTCCCAAACCTATGAAAACCACAGATAGTTTATAAAATGAAGACGTCAGTGCTTCATATCATACATAGCAATCGTATGTATGGATTCAAGGTGCAAAGGTTGGGAGAAATAAGAATAACATGCAATGCTGGAACGTGTCATAAGAATCGACACTAGCCCTACCCATAAGAATTACCACTAGCCGTACCCATACAAATCAGAGCTAGCCCTACGCATACGAATTTCCATTAGCCGTACCCATAATTAATTATCACTAGCCGTACCCATACAATTTAGTACTATCCCTACCCATAAGAATTACCACTAGCCGTACCCATACGAATTAGTACTAGCCCTACCCATAAGGATTACCACTAGCCGTACCCATACAAATTAGTACTAGCCCTACCCATAAGAATTACCACTAGCCGTACCCATAATTAATTACCACTAGCCGTACCTATACGAATTAGTACTAGCCCTACCCATAAGAATTACCACCAGCCGTACCCATAATTAATTACCTCTAGCTGTACCTTACGAGCGCGTGAACTGAAGACCTGGCTATGGACTTTTCACCGTCTATAAAAGTATGTTCACGAACACGTCAACACGTCCATACTTACACACACGCGCGCGCGCACACACACAGAGTTTATGATAGATACAGATTGTAGCAAAGTTTGTTTGCAAAGAACTAGTAAACCAGATCTAGACATGTTCGCTGATTAAAACGAGCATCTTACGAACAATTTTACCGTTTCCAAGGGAGGTCGTTTTGAGTTCATTTTAAATTACGGTATATATGTGTGTGATCTGCTAAGATTCCAATAGGAGCTAGATTAGGTGCAAAGTAATCAAATTGTCGTATCAGAAATGGCATCGCGTGCACACACCTTATATTTAAAACAGATAATGGATGTTAAAATTGCGCGAAATTGATCAATCGGGGGTTTAGATAAGCAGGAAAATATTTCCCAGTGATTGGGCTACTGTGGTGCCAAAGGGATACTTTTGACGATTCTCACGAAACTTGGCTATTAAAATGTTTGATTTCGTATAATGCGTGTCAAAGAGTTAAGTAGTCCTTTCATTTGTGCATACATACATACATACATACATACATACATACATACATACATACATACATACATACATACATACATACATACATACATACATACATACATACATACATACGAAAGAGTAATAAATAAAAATTTATCAATTTCATTTTCTTTACTTAAACCTGAATATGTTTCCTTAGCTGCCATCAAAGTCAAAGAGAAAAAGATATTTATGTTTCTAGGGTTAATGCACACATCGCCTTGTGAGCACCAACTCGTAACATGTCCACCGTGCACACATCACCTAAAATGAGGCGACAACGTCGGTGGTATAGGCATTCATTGGTAGCTAACACACCCGCAATTGGACCCAGTAATTAATTATTGTATACAGCTACACCATTCTCTTGATGTCGTTCCTTTAGAAACATGATACATAACTCTACTGGGATACATTTTCCGTGCAAATTTTGTACATAAGAGTTGTGATTTCGTCGCATCGTGTTTCTGTCCTTTGTCAGAATACCCGAATCACATCACTATCGTATTGTTTTTGGAGTGCCAAATGCTTTATTCATTCCTTAATATTTTAATTTCTTTTTACGAAGACCGGAAATTTCGATCACAATTTTTCAACATTACCTCCTTTTCTTGAAACAGCTGCTAAATTCATGACCCGAACTAGAAAAAATAAATTGCAGTGATGGAGTACTGTAGTAGGCCTATCTGTCAGATAAAGACCCGGAAATGTGGTAAGGAATCGCGAATGTTAAAAAAAAAACAAACACGAAATCGCCCATTCATCAATCTCCATCCATAAACATACATACATACATACATACATACATACATACATACATACATACATACATACATACATACATACATACATACATACATACATACATACATACATACATACATACATACATACATACTCTTAAGTACGTTAACTTCACATAATATTGTGACAGACGCCTATACATACATGTCTTTATTACGCTGTGTAGTACAAATTGTCAGATGACGTTTTGATTTGAGATGATCTGCTAAAAATATTATGAGCTGTAATAGGTGCGGAGTAATCAGATTGCTATATAACCAAGGGCAGCGCGTGCATACAACTTTGTGTTTATAACAGATTATAACTGATAATAAAAATATCAGTGACCGCACCTGACCGAAAATCTCCAATTGTCGGATTCGTCAATATAAGAAAAAAGTTCCCAGGAGTCGGCCTACTGCCGTGTCAGAGGAAATATTTTGACGATTCTCACGCAACGTTACCATTAAATTGTTTGTTTTTCTTATTACACGTTAAAAGCAGAATCATTCCTGCTAAAGATGAGATATTTAATGTTTTGAAAGTATATGTACAAAGGACTGACCTAGTTAGTTTAGCGAGTCGTTTATTTTGTAAATCTGAATATAAATGATGTGGTCTGCAAGGTAGCTATTTTGATTTAATTTTCATGATATGTCTTTACCCATACCAAATGAACAAGTTTTGGAGCCGATCTGTGTGCTCAAAAAGTTATGCAAAGAATTGTATTTAAACTAAACACCTCAACTACCACAAACACTCAAATAATTTTATATCCTGAGATGAGGTTTTCTTTCAAATAATTATTTAATATTTCATATATGTATATATATATATATATATATATATATATATATATATATATATATATATATATATATATATATATATATATATATATATATATATATATATATATATATATATATATATATATATATTGATATTGGCGTATTTGTTGTATTCCTTGCATACTTTAAGACAAGATTATTTAATCTTATTAAGGATCACTCAAGACTTCGTCATTCAATTAATTAAAGCCATATTCATAAACGAAGGTATGTCGTATCCATTCCTAGCTAAAGATTGTTTTAGGAAGTTTGTTCATTTTGATACAGATATTCAGTACATGCCAATAAATTTACTCATCTCTCTCTCTCTCTCTCTCTCTCTCTCTCTCTCTCTCTCTCTCTCTCTCTCTCTCTCAGTCGTGTATCTTGTACATATAGTTTGTTACAATTCGTTTTATCTTTTTGGTCGATGTAACTTTCTAATCGATGGTAGGTGAAAAGCTTACTCGACGTTGTGAAAACCTGAAGGACACTCTGATTTATAAATAAGTATGGCAGTAAAATATGTTTAAACAGAAATCATTATAGACGTTTGTTTCTATCAGTTGTCTGTCAGATTCCAAAATTTTCCATTGTAATAAATGTTGAAACGTTTTTATGACAAATGACTACATGTATACAAATGTTAGGAAAAAACTAAAGGAATAATTCAAAGTCAATCGATTATCCAGGCACAGGTAAAGGCACTCGGTCCTATTTACTTACAGCTTTTTCTTTGTTTAATATATGTCAGAAACTAAGCAAGATTGGCTTTGGCAACTGTCAAACATATTCATTACACAGTCCTTCCTCACTTATCTGTAGAAATGTGCAAAACAAAACTACGCTTTGATTTGAATTTACATCTCTGTGGCTAAAGATGCAAGACGTGAGCCAAATTTAAGTGTGCTTTTCGAATGTTTATGACTTATAATATATTTCAGAAACTTTTTATCTCATCATGCATCTGTGGTTTATGTTAACGAATCACGTATTTCCTAGCTTTACCTTGCCATGATTGTTCCATTGATTCTGATTTTATGATTCCAATAAATTCGATATATCTGGTAATCAGTAATTAAAAAAACACGCTGACCTGCTGACGCATTATGCAACGGCAGATCAGGGTCTATGTATGTTGCTTGACGCTGGACTAAACTTGTAAGCGAGTATTATTGATATTTAGATTTGGTCAGGTCCGGGAGATAGTTACATTTCTTTCCTGTCATCCGTATAATAAAATTTCTTGTCAGCTATCCTGTCGTGTTTTTAGGCAAGACACGTTTACCTCTAATTGCCTGGGCATTATATAACCTATTTGTGTTGCTGTGCCATAAAACACTAAAACCAAAACCTTTTGAAGTGTAATAATGTTATTGCAATTTTTTCTTTTTTACCTTCCTACATTGACCATCTTAAAGTAACATTCATTAAATTTGTTATTTTTGACTGGTACATTCAATTATATTTAACGTAATCTAATGTCATTTATTTGAATTTAGTGAGGACGACCTGAATTTAGTTATTGTTCCGCAAATGTTGTTATGGTCAGATTACCCTTATTGGTCAAGCTCAACTTCACTGAATGTCTTAGCTCCGTTTGGTACAATTTCATTCAGCATTTAAATCAAGTTATTGATCTTAGCTGTAGAATAAGATAGATATATTTTCTATGAGAGTGGAACATCCTCATCGCTTTCGGGTCCAGGTTGAATAACGTCGACTGACTGAAATATATTTGGAGTAGCCTAGTCTATACACAGATGACTGGGCAGACCCAATACACCTGTTATGGAACGGTTATTCCGATTGAATAATTGCAAATATGTTTCTATTTGTGATTCTTTTAGATTTAAAAATATAGACACGTCCAACAAGAGACAGCAACATCGCAACAGTGGATGAATTTACGTTATTTTTAAAAATAAATTACATCCCTATATTCAAAGTTCGATTAAATGAGAAACGATCCTTGGAAAGTAATACAGTTACAATTTTTGGCAGCAATATGGTTCTTTTGTAGGAAGAGTATTTAAGGGAAGTAAATCTTGTTGGATTAAATTTAGATTTAATTCCAATTTGGCAGAAGAGCTAGTCACATTTCGTCTGTACGAAGGAGATAATGAACAACGTACTAGTTGCCTGGGTTTCCGCCCCGTTTCTGCTTTCATCGATTTGCACGTGAAAACCAGTATAAAATAGTACTGATCGTGACAATTAAAGAGGCAAAAACTTACCATTAAAATACACTCTTTTGTTAAATCAGTCAGGGGCGTGAAATAAGGCCAGACATAAGGTTAAGCCTAAAGAACCAATAGGTTTGTGCAGCTGTGTTCTAATCGTTAATCTGTTTCGTCACATAATAAGAAAATTCATCATGACACTAAAACAACAAGTAAAGGGCTGAACAATTGTCTGGTATAAATGCCCCCATCCCTAACAATAAGAATGGTGTTAACAATTAAGTTGTGTACAATCCTAGCCTTATTTTGACGTCACGTACACGATCCCGTTGATGTCAAGTTTCTCAGAGGAAGAGATCAAATCGTACCACCATTATGTAAACAATCTGCACATAATGCCTGGGCTGGTAGGGAATAGAGCCATGTCATCGGTGTGATACTTCTAAAAAAAAAAAATCCGGACTGATGTACGAGCAATAAGTAGACGCTTGTACTTTGATAGTTGTTAAAAATAACAATCGGCAACGTTTGAACGACGAATGTGATACCTGCTCTTGTAATATCTGAATCGGAATGTGTACAGTGAATGTGTACAGTGAATGAGTACAGTGAATGTGTACAGTGAATGTGTACAGTGAATGAGTACGGTGCAATCACGGAATAAATTTGCACAGAGAGAGAGAGAGAGAGAGAGAGAGAGAGAGAGAGAGAGAGAGAGAGAGAGAGAGAGAGAGAGAGAGAGAGAGAGAAAGTTAATAATATTGTTCAATAGCTATTTTGAAGCTCTCTACTGATTGCGCAAACACAAATCTGGCATTCGGATGATTCCAGTCCACAGTTGTTGTTACGAAGAAAGAATTTCTAAATTGTTCAGTTCTGCATTGCTCAGCTACAAAACATCTATTGTTATTCGGTACTAATTTTTCTACAATGTTTATACTTTCAAAATTTGGGAACGATTTGGCTTCAATGTGGCACATCTGTCTTAATGGTTTAAAAAAAATATTTGTTGAGCGAGTCGGCACTAACCCCATGACTACTTTACAGAGATATGTCAAAGGAATCCTACTTCGCCTGTCTTGGATTGTTGGTCCCAGATCAGCTATCATTTTGGTGACGCATCCTGCTTCTCTGGTTTTGTAGGCACTATATAAATATTGTTGGCTGGTGCTAAACCTTCTCGATTCTGTCAACAGCATTGATTTAGCACGAATCCCAGACAACACAGCCATATTTTAACACGGATCTGACTTTTAGAAATGCTAGTGTAGGGTTTACTTTCTTGGTCGATTTGATAGTATACGATTCCCACCTGAAGTCCTCAGATAGTGTTAGTCCAATATAGGACTTTTCACTGACATGTTGCAGTATGTGGCTGTTTAAGGTGTAGAAGTGAGATGATTGTGCTGTTTTACCTGTCATACACATGAGGTTACATTTAGTGCCATTGAAAGCCGTAACCAAATCAGTCGCCCATTTGTTTAGGGCTATGAGATTCTTTTGGAGGGTATGGTGGTCACCCTGGTTTTGAATTGTTCTGTAAAGGAGACAGTCATCTGAAAACAACCTGACATGAAATTTATTTCACACAGTGTGGAAGATTATTAATATGGCAAAGGAAGAGGAGTGGTCACAGTAAGGTTCCCTGATGGACACCTGAGTCGATAGTGACTACTTTAGACGATTCTCCATCCACCAGCACTTGTATGTGTGGCTTTGTCAAGAACATTTTTAGCCAACAGTGTTGTGGCTCAGTGAATCCATAGTTGTGTCTTCAAGTTATTCGTGAAACGTTTTAAAATGAAACATTGAAGAAATTATTCGGTGACAGTAACCACAAACTGTTACTTACATTGCAATTAGTAACGAAACGTCATCTATTCGATGTGAAGTAGATGACGTTATCACCTGATAACAACCATAGGCTAGTACAAAGTGGCCACTGGCGAGATACTATGTATCTTTCAACATGCCAGTGAAAACGATGGAGTGCCTACTGGTTGATCATAATTTATTAAATTGGAAATATTCCTTTTTCTAAACAAAATTCTGCAGTGACGAAAGTGTTGAGTACATACAGATTAAAACGATTATTTCATTTAAAATACACCCACTTACGTATATAAACGGTACCTTTTCCAAGACACGCCTAATTGGCAAGATAATGAGTTTACTCACAGACTTTCACCAAAGTGTTGCTGTTTGCCGTTACGTTATGCAAAAGATCTGCAAAAAATACCACTACACACGTGTCTTCAACTATATAAAACACTTTGGATCTTGACATTTATAATTACCAGGGACGGTACTACTTTTCGTTTCGCATTTCTGTCTTTCCAAACCCTCGTTCAAAGTTTTCTATTTCGGACGAATATTGTCAGTAAATAATTGATTGCTGCTATTTTTAATTTCATGACTTTCGGTAAGTTTTAATCCTCCCACCTTGATAATTCCTCCATTTGAATCATATTGCCCACCCATCACCACATCGAATTCTTTCTTCTGTAGTAGCGCTATCAAACACAAGCCCTGCGGTAAGTTTTGCACTGAATTATATATCAATTTAAAATTATTAAAGCACAAACAGAACCTGAACAATTTATTTATAGGTAAAAAGCAAGGAAAACAGCAGTTGTATTCCAATTACAGTTTTGTAGTGTAAATCATGATGACGTTGTAAGATTATAAATTTTTACGTCTGCCAGAGAATGACTCACACATGATACACTCATTCACATACGAACTATAAACTCAATTAAGCCAGTATCTCCCGTCTTATCACGCGCCGAGTTAGTTGCCGAAGTTAGTAAAAACATTTTTTTTCCCTCTTCAGAATGAGTACGTAATTTTTTTTAAAAAGGAAATAAGATACATATTACCTCAGGTTCTCTAGATTGTTCACTTTTTTCTTAGCTTCATTGCGTTACATGTTTTACCTAATTACTTTAATCTCCCTGATCTGAAAGCATCAAAGTCGGTTAGGTATTGCTAATTAGCGAGGAAAATTATGCTACGTAGATGATAATCTGATTGAAACATCGTCTTATTGTTTGCGATAATCTCTTCCTAAAACAGAACATCGATTAGGAAGCAATATAGCTTTATAAATCAATCAACACGAAATCGATAAACACGTACTCGTTGCTCCAAGAATATCATGAACCGAGAATAAAGAGACTTGCACGATATATCAATTATTGTAAATTGAAGAAAATGTATGCTACAGACGTAAAATGTTCTGAGATATTTAAACTTGAATTAGTGACGTGAAATAACTCTCCAATATTTTCCTTAAGTCTCGGGTTAACATCTTTGTAAAAGAAATCTTCAGATATAAAAGTCATATTTAGGAGCAAATTTTTAGTTAAGGCTTTTCTTGACTGTCTTACATTGGTCCCTATCCAACTGTATTTCTCTCGCTTTAAGCTCGTCTTAATCCGATTGTTAATCTCCATATATTTTTCTGCTCCCTAACGGTTTTCGCGCTTCCTCTTCCGTCTTCTCCTCACATAGCTGAGGTAGATGATATCTGTTCTGACACATGACTTTTTTTATATAAAAAAAATCCTACGATGCTTACCGCCTTATTTGATCCATAGGTTGGAAGGCTCCTGGAGATAGAGCTGTCTTAAATCTTCAGTTACAAGCTCCATCTTGCCCACTAACTGTATAGAAGAAGCAAGTTCTTAATGCCGAGCCATTTATTTATTTATTTATTCGCTGACGTTAGGATGATTTGGCTAGGATTAAAACCCATGATCTCTTGCGTACGAGACCGATGCTCTAACCACTAGACCACATGACCGCACGAACCTTGATTGAAAACTTAAAAGACATATCTAATAACCATGTGCAATATTTGCTTGTTGCAGTTTACAATAGAAAAACAATATGCTATGATATTATGTGTATCTGTGTGTGTTAGGTTGAATATATACTTATGAAAATCACTTTAGAGTTATTGTATTCATTTGTTCTTACCCTACACATTGTCAAAGTATAAATAGTCGATATTGTCCTAAACAGTGCGAGTTGTCTGAATAGTCTAAATTGTAGTTTACATTATAATTCACATTAAATAGTAAAAAAAAATTGTCTAAACCGTGAAAGTTGTCTAAATAGTGAAAAATGGCTACATTGTCTAAATAGTGAAAATTGGCTACATTGTCTAAATAGTGAAAATTGGTTACATTGTCTAAATAGTGAAAATTGTCTACATTGTCTAAATAGTGAAAATTGTCTAAATAGAGAAAGTTGTCTAAATAGTGGAAATTGTCTAAATAGTGAAAGTTGTCTAAATAGTGAAAGTTGTCTAAATAGTGAAAATTGTCTACATTGTCTTAAATAGTGAAAATTGTCTAAAGAGTGAAAATTGTCTAAATAGTGAAAATTGTCTAAATAGTGAAAGTTGTCTAAATAGTGAAAATTGTAGTTCACATTATAATTCACATTAAATAGTCAAATTTTCTAAATAGTCTAGAAAGTCAAACATTGTCTAAATTGTGTAGTCAAAAATTGTAGAAATAGTGAAAATTGTATAAACTATTAAAATATTCACAATTGTCTAAATACTCGAAATTGTCTTAATGGCCTAAAACGTTTAGAGTCAAAAGATGCTTAAATGGTATAAATCGTCAATACTGCCGAACTTTTCTAAATAATCAAAATTGTCTAAATAGTCAAATAAGACCTTTTCTTCTCGCACACATTTGCCTGTATTAACACTGTGCGATCGTCGCTTAAAGCGAGAGCTGGTGTCCTGGTTTCTGATCAAAGGTACATGTATCAGGGAGTGCAGAGTAGGCATGGTTTACAATTCAGCAGAGTACCAGTCTAAAAGCTTGGGAACATTGATATCGTTGATACCGTATACAGTAACAATACTTCGAGATAGAACCACATGCTGTAGAATTTACATTTTATTTTTGGTTCCATTTTCTGAGACTTTTATCCGTTTTTTGAACTTCTACGTTGATTCTATATGTACTAAAATGTATGCAGCTTCAGGACATTAATTACGGTAGTTTTTACTGTATCCCGTTTATAACACATTTACCTTGAAACAATCCGGTGAAACATCCAAGATTGGCTCTATCAAGCATGTTGTGTACTGGATTATGTAGTGCCAATATTGGTTTAATTTTTCAAGTGTTAATATTGGCGTCAATGGAAAATGTCATATGACTGCTTGAACCGCTTTCATTGTTTGTTTGGCTTAGTATAACTGTACATAACTCTTAAGGTGGATAGAATAAGCTATTTTAGCCCACTGCTTTAAAATTAAGCCATGTCATATTCTTTTCGACATTATTTCGCTCTGTACATGTGTTTGTATTAAAAAAATAACTACAAGGGAAATATAGACCTTTAAGCCCATCGGTCTGGCAACAGCAGTGAATAAGCACCGGATCTGCTTTGGGGCAGCCGTGATGGCAGATGGGAAAATATTATTGAGGTAATTCGCATATACTGGAATTTGGGGTTTGGATTTTTTCGGCACGTGTCTTTTCGTCTACCTGTTTATCCGCATTTCAGTTTTAAATCAGGAACATTCAATGATTGATTAGGAATTTTGTAAGGCTCCATCAGTTACGAATTGTTATGGTTTCGACTCTTGCAAATTTGCAAGGCTTCAAAGAAGAAAATTAAATAGTAAAAGTTAAACAAATAATATTTCGGACCAGATTGCAAAAGAATCTAGATCTGCACTTATTCACTGCTTTAACGAAATTCTTTCAGAGTAATTTTACATATTGATTTTAAAAAAAGAACTCATTTGGATTGTTTCCTGTTCATCAGGTGAATGTTGCTGTTTCATCGTCGAATCCTGGTCATGACCTTTTTTATGGTAATGCTGAGTTGATGTTATAACCTTTTGTATTGTAATGCTAAGTCGATGTAATGACCTTTTGTAATGTGATGTTGTCAACTAGATGTTATCCCCTCTTGTATTGTAATACTGTCAACTCGATGTTTCTCTTTAAACACATATAATCTTGACACTGACAGAAAAAGTGAGACAAATTACCTAATTATATCCTAATTGACAATTTGTGTGAAATAAAGAAAGAAAAGTTACCGTGTGAATTTGACAAAGTCCAACTTGTAAAAGGAAACGAGCTTGATACATTACATTATTAATTATGACCGTCTAGTTAAATTGACTTTACCTGTACATCCATCATCTACTGCCTTCCTTATTAACAGTTTTTATGTTGGCAAGTTGTAACAACCCCAAAATCAGCAACTTTACAAGATTACGTGAGCAGTACTTATTGTAGAGATATGACAGACACAGATACACGTTAATAGTTTGGTGGCCTTTTGAAATTCCCATTCCTATTAATTTACTACTCGACGCATTGCATTTCTTGTTATGGCGAGTTATCTATCAGTCGTCATTCATGGTGGCTTTCCAGATATTATAGTATTCTGACAACGGTGTACATGTACCTCCCGCATAAAGAGGACACAGTTAGCTGTTCAAGTCAATAAAACCAAACAAATCTTCAGATTCTGTCTATCTGAATGAACATCCAGCCCTGTGAACAAAACACATTGATTTCTATAGGCCGCACATACAGTTAATTTTATTCGCATCCATACACGCACCTGATGATTATCGTTGTTTGCGTAGATCCATTAATTAAATTCCAAATGAATTATCCTCCCTGCTTCATAAATGAGAAAGGAACAATTCAAAAATTGATAAATAATGTTAGGTAGCGGGTGTTTGGGTTTAAAGTGTGTTTCATTTTTATTGTATAATCTACACTATAAAGTGGATACGTAATTTGACCCGCATATATACATACTCGCCGCTTTGATGAGAAGTAGTCACGATAGTGATTAATTATGCACACAGTATCTCATTAATTGGAACTGATTCTAAAATAGTATTAACATTACATATAACGAAAAATCGAAAAACTTGCAGATATAATTGAATTGTTTGTTTATTTTCTGAATTTGCAATACCGATAAAAAAAAGTTGTTATATGTCAACTGTTCTAACTTTCACAATACCGAAGCAGAATCCAACTTAAAGTAAGTTCTTGGCAGAAGTCAATTAAAATCCCATTGATTAAAACGTGCTTGAGCAGATCTTTAAAAAAAGTGCCATAAAGATACCTCAAAGAGCATGAAAAGGGTCTTGATTTGACTTGTGCTTGCAACGATTTGAATGGTTTTCGAACTGAGCATTTCTTGAATTACTTAACGAGAGACTGTATACTAACGTCCTTTTGCTTTCTTAATGACAAAAGTGATAATTGATAGTGATGTAAGAACGATATGCGGAATCATATACGACTGATATGGAAACGTGTTTCGAAAGCCAAATCCTCTCCCATATGGCGATATAAGTGCACAAATTGGCAGAAAAGCAGAATTTGCCATGCTATGTGGCTAGAGGTTTAGCCTAGTTTCCCCGAAAGAGACAAACTATTGAAGCGACCACATTTGTATCATGTACTTTGCTCGTATTGCGGGACCTTAAAATTAATAACTCAATATTTTAAATTATTGAACATCCATATAATAGAGAACTCTGTTGATCTCGGTCCCATTTACATGCTGAAATAATTGAAACGAACTTAAGCAGTGAACACATACCAAAACATTATTTATAGCGCATAGCCTCGATCTAAAG
Source organism: Unio pictorum (assembly GCA_030141615.1). Classification (NCBI taxonomy): domain Eukaryota; kingdom Metazoa; phylum Mollusca; class Bivalvia; order Unionida; family Unionidae; genus Unio; species Unio pictorum. Next base: position 122,224 of record JARLTB010000360.1, on the reverse strand, counting down.
TTTGAAGTTCGCTCCTAAAAATCTTCTGGTGAAACTTTATTACTAATTAAAGGAACTGGGAGAGCAGAATGCAATGTACTGGTCAATATTATCAAGTTCATCATCATCATCATCATCATCATCATCATCATCATCATCATCATCATCATCATCATCATCAGTCTCTTGACTTAGTGTGGTCGTCGAGGCCCTGTGCTTCTGAACATCTGGCCAGTTCCCTCCGCTTGTCTTGATCATGTGCCAATGACTGTCTCCGCAAAACGTTTTCTGGTCTATTCTGTGATGTTGTCAGCCCACTTTTTCCTTTACCTCTCCGTCTGCCACCTTGCACAGTGCACTGCAGTACTGTTGTGGATACAGTGTTGGCTCTAGTGACATGGCCATACCATTTCAGCTTTCTCTTTATGACGGTGGTGAGGAGGTCTTCATATTGGCCTACTTTATGCCTGATGGTATTACGCACTTTATTTGTGATGTGGTCCATATAAGATATACAAAGGTTGGTTCTGTAGCATTCAAGTACCTTGATTCTTCGTTGTAATTATGCTGTCAGGGTCCAGGCCTTACATGAATAAAAAAAAGATTGAGATTACTAGTTTTCAGACAAATATTCTTGTCTCTCCAGATAGGTTGTAGCTTTGACATAGCTGCTGTTGTTTGTGCCGCTCATCACAGAATGTCTGTTCTTGATCACTCTTTGGTGATTATGCAACCAAGATATTTGAACTGGCTCACTGTTTCCAGTTCCTGTCCTCTGACTTTAATCTTGGCTGAGATTTGTTTGCCACTATTTATCATCAGCTTTGTCTTCTCGGCACTTATCTCCATGTTAAAACTGTAAGATGCTTCATCCAGGTTCTTCACTAAGGTGGCAAATTCGTCTTCACTGTCTGCCAACCCATCAACGTCGTCTGCAAATCAGAGGTTGGTGATGTTACGCCCTTCAATGTTGAATGTCCCACAGTGATCTTCCAGGGCGTCGCTCATGATGCACTCTAAGTAGACGATGAAACGCGTGGGTGACATGAAACATCATTTACGTACTCCAATTGTTGTCTGGAACCAGTACACACAGAACCTTGAGCAATTTCTGTACTGGTAACATTGGCTTACAGCTGCGTGATGGTATTAGTCACCTTATGACCCATGTGGTACTTCTTTAGTGTGGCCCACAATGCCTCATGCCACTCTGTCAAAGGTCTTTTTTTTAAATATATGAACATATGCTAGATGTCTTGTTGATGTTGTGAGTAACGTTTCACACATAACTCTGAGACTGAATATTTGTTCTGTTGTGCTTCTTCCACTCCGGAACTCTGCATGTTCTTTAGCGATTATTTCTTCTACTTGTGGTTTCAGTCTGTTCAAGATGATCTTCAACATCACCCTACTACCATGGCTAATCAAACTGATAGCTCTGTAATTGTGGCACAGCTGGAGATCGCCTATTTGGGGAGTGTTATAATCAGTGACTGGTTCTACTTTGTTGGCCATTCATCTGTCTGCCAGATCTTGTTGCTGATTTATGTTAGTAGCTATATCACTGATCCAACCCATCCCCATTCTTGATAAGTTCAGCTGAGATGTTGTCTACTCCATCTGCCTTCCCATTCTTCAGAACTCTTATTGCCGACTCCAAATCTTCTTTGAGAATGGGAAAATCATCATCATTTGTGGAGTTTGGAACTTCAAGCACCTGTGGGTCTAATTTGGATGGTGGTAGAGTTATTTGCAATACTCAGTCCATCTTTCAGCAATGTCAATTGCTTCTGTGAGGCATTTTCCATCTTTGTCTTGAATAGTACTGACTCTTGGTTGCTTCTGTCGGGTGAGGTCTTTCAAAATTTAGAATGCCTTTTTCCTGTTATTCTTTATTAGACTGCTCTCTATTTCTGTGCACTTTTGTCCAATCCAATCTTCTTTTGCTTTCTTCGCGTTTTTTCTGATATTTTTGTAATTTATCGGTACTCCATTGCCCCTGTTGTGTGTCTAGTGTTTTTTTTTAGGTCTCTCAGTGCATCACACAAATTCCGAATCTTATCTGTATCCCAGGATGTTTACTTTGGGTGATGGAGGAGAATGATGTCCTTGGCAGCTGTTGTCATGAATGTTGAAAGTGTCTCTCGTCACTTTAACATCAACATCCATCACAAGGAGTGAAGCAAATTATCCTCCAGTTGTGGCTGGGAATGACTTGCAGATGTTAGAGTCATTCAGTTGCTCAAGGTTGAATTTGAGCTTGATGTTCTTTGGCTTGTTAATTTTCTTCAGCCTCACTCAAAGTTCATAATCACGAGGTCGTGTACATATAAATATCCGCAATTGGTTACGTCCTTGTTTTTGCTCTATTAATGCCAGATCGGTAACGGTTTTGAACCAGTATGTAGTCTATCTGGTTATGAAGGGTTCCATCTGGTGCGTGCCATGTCCAGCATCGTGAAGCTTTATGTTAGCCCAGAGTGTTGGCTAGTACCAAGTTGTTGTAGCTTGCGAACTCGAGCAGCCATCTCCTTCTTTCACTGGTAAGTTCATTGCAAGAAGGTCCACAATGATTATTCCAGTCTTTTAGAGCAGCTTTGCCAACTTTGGTATTCCAGTCTCATTGAATGATGAGGATGTCTTTTTTACTGATCGTGTTTAGAATACCCAAGAGTTTGTTGTAAAACTCCTCTATTCATTATCACGATCGGTGGCAGATACTTTATCTGCTCGGGAGACGGCCCATATCTAGCAGAATCATCTCCGTTCGTCTGAAAGCATCTCCCTTTAACATCACAATTACCCAAGTGTATGCTCCAACTACATTACAGGTTCTTACAACTGTATTAATAAAATTTGCAAATTCATTCAGGTCTCGACGGCGAGATACTGATACATTTACAAATTGCGGACACGGTGCTATATCACATGGAATAGTGTAGATTGAACTGTGCAGTTGTTTTACCTAAGAAGTTTCATTGTGTTCCTATCCAGTTACATTTTTCCGTGTTAGTGATTGTTATGGATGCACAAACTTCTTTTTGAAATACTCAATTGGTTTCGTTGTGAAATGCAGCCAAAGGTGTCATTACGTAGTAAAGTTCAAGGCAGTTACAAAAGCCATGATGTAGTAAAGTTCGTTACAATTTAAGGCGCCATTACGTTGTAAAGGTCAATGAATTTAAAGACGTCATAACGTAGTAAAGGGTTAAATCTTTAGTATGATTGCCTATAAATTTCTGCGTTTACAGGTGTAAATCAGGTTTTAGTATACAGTATATTTCCATGAAATTATGTTAACAGGGATAAACAAATCTGTTAGGAGGTTGTCAAGATGTGTGATCTACCTCAACTCCTTATGGTTTATGGCTAACGTTATGTAGGAGATGATCGACAACGGTGTTATTGCACAGATCTAGTAAGCACTAAAATAGAATATGAAATTAAGGGGTGGGATAACAGTTTTGCGCACAGATATATAATATAATAGCTATCAACAGCATAAAGAACATTTCATTGAACATGACATGTGAATGATTGATTTTTTCTCTCAGAATACAAAATTTACAAAAAATTCAAGAAGCTGTTATACTGATAGAACAACTGTCATCGTATAATTAGAGTGACTGGTGGAACTCAGATTGCCGGCATGAAACATCACATGGTGCTTACGGTTTTTTACAATATCAACGCCCGTGATAGATCGGAGTATCCATGTTTCTTTCCTTCTCTCTGTTTCTCTACCCTCTTCTGGTCATCACCTCGACTGGCTTTCCCACTGTGCAATACAGGTAGAAAGCTATTTTGTTTCTGTGTGCTTTATTCGAGAACTCACTCGCTTATGCTTATCATCAGATAAATCTCTCAATCTCTTCTCTGGATACGAATTCTATAAGTTCCAGACACCTTTGACACTTACATGTTTTTTTTTAAACGAGAAGATTACCATCTACTGATCTCGGAGACCCTCAGACTTTTCCATTCAGCAAAAGACTTTGACTTTACTAAAATCACGAGCTCTCGCTATTATTTGAAAACCCTGAGTTACGTCTAGGAATATACCGCACACTCATTTAGCTTAGCCAGTCCTAATTACTACTCCAATGGAATTCAGAATAATCCTCTTGTCCGCCTTTATTAATAACTATTCTGGAAAGCATCATTTTATAACACCCTTTTCAAATGACACCTGACTTATTAAACATTGTATCTAGTTCGTCCCAACGTTTGTCATTTTACTGCTATTGACCTTGCGTTAGCATTGCAGCCTACGCGTGATAAGTATTATAATGTACATGACATGAACGAACTTTTTGATACTATACATATCACTTGTATTTTAGATTTCCTGAAGAAAGTAAATCTTTATTTTAAACTATACTTCGTATGCCATCACCTAGAGCATTTTTATATAATATAAATACCGCCACATGTTTTCAACATATTTTCATCTGCACTCAACAATATACCATTTACATCTCCTTTTGATTGGGAAGCTTCATATTTTACTATTAGCAACATCTTACCATTTTACTTTGACCTATTTGGTTTTTATATCGCTGATCAATATTAAACATTTTAGTATTTTTAAACATGTATACATACAACCTATTGTATGGCACTAAATAAGATTCCTAGATAAAAGAGAACTTTTTATAAAAATTAGCTATGGTAACATTATTAATGATTCATTATTTTAACCCTTTAATGTCTAATTCTTTGTTTTATTTGATATAATAAAATATTTAAAATCTTGTGTATATCCAACACGTGATTGTCCTGTTAATAATAATAATAATAATAATAATAATAATAATAATAATAATAATAATAATAATTAATAATCGTAGTAGTAGTATTGTCGTCATCACTGGTCTTACGTACTATTTTTTTCTGGGTCAGTTATATATATATATATATATATATATATATATATATATATATATATATATATATATATATATATATATATATATATATATATATATATATATATATGTGTTATTATTATATGTTTTCGCGCTTCCCCCATAACAATGGTAACATTATATATAATTACGTTGTAATTAAGCTTGATGACACTAAATATTTGCTTTACATTCCTCCACATTTCTTGTACTGTGGCGCCAAGTCAAAAGTGTCTGCCGTTATTCTTGTCTTTGCGGTTGTAACATACTTCAAGTACAGAAATACATGTTCTGAAGTATAACTACAGATAATGCTCTACGTGTTACTTCAGATAATTCAAATGTGTTTATTCACAAACCCGTCTCTAAAATACACGTGAAGAAATTAGTTTAGTAGTTGAACAAACAAACAAACAGTCGTACAGGTACTGCTTTCTACGTGTCTAAAAGAATGTTAATTAATTAAAAAAACTGCCCTGTTTCGTTCGACTACTGTTTCCCGCAATAAATATATATTAGTGCTTTGCTTTTTTCTGTGTGGCATGAATATTTGATCATCGTTTGTTTATAGGAGGACAATTATACCATAAAATGGTGATGATGAGAAAGAGTCGATCTTATGAAGTCAAATATTATAGGCTTTTTTTGATCGTTATGGCATAGTCACCTTGATGTTTTTTGTTGGCGGAAGTCGAAGCATATCATTTCTAGAAACACTTGATTCTTAAATGTGCTGTTTCCAGGGTCATCATTTACTGTTACACTGCTTTTGCAAATGTTTACAAATCTTAACATGTTGATGAACGATTAAGATAAGTGTAGACTTAAAATAATGTTAAATCATAAGTATCTAACATGTTAATGTCTGTACAAGCAATCTAAATGTTAATGTCTATACAAGCAATCTAAAACAATCTAAGACAGTCAATAACAATAAAATGAAACCTCACAGTTACGTCACAAAATGCATCTGTAACTTGACTCATCCTCGCAAGGAAACGTGACTTAAATACACACCACGTAGGTGAGAAAATTGTTTTACATCCACCATACTATATTAATTTGTTTAATTAACCTGATAGTTCATTTCAATAATCAGTGAAAAGGGATAATTAAGCAGTTTGTTAGTCGTGCTTACAAATATACTAAACATGATGCAGATACAAAATTCGTACTATATGATTATATTTTTTTTTAAATTTTGACAGAATCATATTTAATTAACACACGAAAAAGTTCCAAAAAATCCACAAAGTTTCAAAACGTATTTTTATTGCACATTAATAATTTTGGCTATAGTATGTACCCTACATAACATGCTTTTTGAGTCTTATCTCCCGTATTGTTATCTGATGATAAAATAATTGGACTTTAAGAAGAAAATATTGCACATTTATTCTTCACGGGTCGAAATTTTCAATAACGGAATACGATAACTTCAATGATCTATATTTCGAACTGAATGGGCTATACATTTTTCCAGAGGCCAATACAATAATTGTGATGCTTTGACATAGATATAAATGAAAGCGAAATCATCTCATTATCTTCACACGTTTTTTTTTAAGTATGACTTTGACATATATCTCCAATGAAAGCAATGTCCCTATCTGAACATGTTCTTTACAATGGATGGAAAGGAACAAATGTACAAATTGTATAATGTTCCTTGTAAATTAATCATTGAAGTATGATTTGAAGTAATAACAAACAATATGAACATTAGCGTGCAAATTTGCAATTGGTGCAAGCATATTTTCATACCATATTTCTCCACAAAAGCTCCAGTTTTATGAGAACTTGAAACTTGCTTGGTTAGCTCAGTTCATGATTGTCTTGCGATTTTAATTATAATAATTTTCGCCAACAGTTATAACAAAAGAATATATATGACAACTTGATAAAATACAGTAATAGTTATATAAAAAAATGTGAAAGAAAACGGCTAATATATATATATATATATATATATATATATATATATATATATATATATATATATATATATATATATATATATATATATATATATATATATAAAAAATCAAATATGTCATTTGACCAAAATAATATTACTGTAGAATAGAGAACTTTGAAACTTTGAGATATTTAAATTTTTTAAAATAAATATCGCCCTACCACAATAACAACCCAGAAATCCTTATGCAGTTTCATTATCTTCTTCTTTATGTCTTTCTTCTGCGAATAAGCGAAATTATGCTCAAACGTTAACAAAAATATCAAATAAAATATATTTTATTGCTACAATTGTAATATGAACCAGTTTTAATGATAGAAGATGGAATCAAACGTTTTGCAAAGCAATATTAATCTATGCATCTATTTTGTCAAGTAGCGACCATCCAGACATGTCCAACATGCACGGCTCTTACTATTTGATTAATAATATTACAAACAGTACATCTTTAAAAGCTCTTGAAATAAAGAAATAATCAGGGATCAAACTTCGTGACTAATTTTCTATATAACGAGCAGTGTGTATGATCGAAACCTACAAGCCATGTATGTATGTATGTATGTATGTATGTATGTATGTATGTATGTATGTATGTATGTATGTATGTATGTATGTATGTATGTATGTATGTATGTATGTATGTATGTATGTATGTATGTATGTATGTATGTATGTATGTATGTATGTACGTACGTACGTACGTACGTACGTACGTACGTACGTACGTACGTATGTATGTATGTATGTATCTATGTATGTATCTATGTATGTATGTATGCGTGTGTATGTGTGTGTGTACCTGTGTGTGTATTTATGTGTGTGTGTGTGTGTGAATGTATGAATTATCTTGAGATACAAAATTGTCTTTAAAGAATGGGAGTCTTTACTCAGCTGTGATTTTTGTGGATGTGCCACACGCCTTTTTTTCTTTATTTTAATATTTTACTTAACGATGAAACGGCATTAAACCAATCCTTTAACAGTCATGATTAGTATTAATTGTCATGATTAGTATTAATAGTCATTATTAATACTAATAGTCATGATTAGTGCTAATAGTTATGATTATTATTAATAGTCATGATTAGTACTAATAGTCATGATTATTATTAATAGCCATGATTAGTACTAATAGTCATGATTAGTACTAATAGTCATTATTAATATTAATAGTCATGATTAGTATTAATAGTCATGATTAGTATTAATAGTCATGATTAGTATTAATAGTCATGATTAGTATTAATAGTCATGACTGGTATTAACAGTTTTGATTGGCATTACTAGTGTTTTTCTTTTTAGGGTTTAACGCCATTTTTCAGCATACAGGCTATACATGGCGGACAGTGTTATTGGTGGAGGAAGACCCCGGGAAAACCCCCAGAAAGAACCACCTACCCACGAGAAGTTACTGGCAAGCTTTCTCGCATAACTACATTAGCCGAATCTTTGACTCGAACCCACGCAGAGGTGAGACGGCATTGATTCGTAACGGAAAGCGCTTTAGACCACTCGGCTACTCGGGACCCCTGGGTATTAATAGTCATTATTAGTATTAATTGTCATGATTAGTACTAATAATCATGATTAATATTAATAGTCATGATCAGTACTAATAGTCATGATTAGTACTAATAATCATTATTAATATTAATAGTCATGATTAGTACTAATAGTCATTATTAATATTAATAGTCATGATTAGTACTAATAGTCATTATTAATATGAATAGTCGTGATTAGTACTAATAGTCATGATTAGTATTAATAGTCATGATTAGTACTAATAGTCATTATTAATATTAATAGTCATGATTAGTACTAATAGTCATTACTAATATGAATAGTCGTGATTAGTACTAATAGTCATGATTAGTATTAATAGTCATGATTATTACTAATAGTCATGATTATTACTAATAGGCATGGTTAGTATTTAGTGTCATGATTAGTATTAATAGTCATCATTAGTAGGAAAAGTGAAAATATGCTCTTGTACAGCATTGTCATTTTTGTCCCTGGTATTATCAGAATGAATATCCTAGATTATGTTTAGGCCTTGGGTGAAAACTGTCTTTAAATGTTTGAATTTATTACCCTTTTATGACTTTGTTGAGGTTTGAGTGTGCTTTCTCGCAAAAGAACTCAATTTGGAAGGATGATCACCCCATTCCGACAAGGCATTGTTTTTTAATGTTTTTCGTTGCCATTATTATACACGGCAATGGGATTGGTCTCTATTTCAATATAATTGGCATAGTAAGAAAACGAGGGAGCGTAGGTTGATCTGAATTTATCAAATGTTCTCTAACATGCAGCTTACATTCTGAAAGAACATGGTTGATTGTTGATTTTTATGCGAGACAATCACACACTGAATTGATATTAATATGATTATAATTCAAGTCTATCTTTATGGCAGAGCAATTACTTCTGCGCTTGGCACGACTAACATATATTTTCCTCTCGCCGGTGAAGTAAGATGAAGCCACTCGCTGATTTTTCTTCAGTTTGTTTCTTAAATGCAAACATAGATTGTGATTTCTTTTATACAATTGTGGTGATAGGTAGTTGCAAAGTTTATATTGCTTCTAATCAAAATTTATTTATTGTTAGATGTGCTGTTGCCAGTGTTCCGTCCTTGTTAAACTAATATTTCATATATTTACAATTATTAACATGGTGATGAACGATTAAGATAATGCATGCTTACGATAATGTTTAGTCATAACAATTTCGGACAAAAGAATGCCTGGAAAAGCGATCGGAACAATCAACATGAAGTATGGTAACATATATCATTGTTCTTTCAAAGGCATTCATACGCTTGCTGCAGGAGATCAATATTTATCGATCTTACAATGCAAATATGATTGAACGGGATGACCTGTCGAGTAAGAATAGAAAAATAATTTAAATCACGGACATGTAGAGTAACAATGGAAATATGATTGAACCTGAGGAACCGTAGAATTACAATGGAAATATGATTGAACCTGAGGTACTGTAGATTTACAATGGAAATATGATTGAACCTGAGGTACCGTAGAGTTACAATGGAAATATGATTGAACCTGAGGAACCGTAGAGTTACAATGGAAATATGATTGAACCTGAGGTATTGTAGATTTACAATGGAAATATGATTGAACCTGAGGTTCCGTTGAATTACAATGGAAAAATGATTGAACCTGAGGAACCGTAGAGTTACAATGGAAATATGATTGAACCTGAGGTACTGTAGATTTACAATGGAAATATGATTGAACCTGAGGTACCGTAGAGTTACAATGGAAATATGATTGAACCTGAGGAACCGTAGAGTTACAATGGAAATATGATTGAACCTGAGGAACCGTAGAGTTACAATGGAAATATGATTGAACCTGAGGTACCGTAGAGTTACAATTGAAATATGATTGAACCTGAGGAACCGTAGAGTTACAATGGAAATATGATTGAACCTGAGGTACTGTAGATTTACAATGGAAATATGATTGAACCTGAGGTACCGTAGAGTTACTTTGGAAATATGATTGAACCTGAGGAACCGTAGAGTTACAATGGAAATATGATTGAACCTTAGGCACCGTAGAGTTACAATGGAAATATGATTGAACCTGAGGTACCGTAGAGTTACAATGGAAATATGATTGAACCTGAGGTACCGTAGATTTACAATGGAAATATGATTGAACCTGAAGTACCGTAGAGTTACAATGGAAATATGATTGAACCTGAGGTACTATAGATTTACAATGGAAACATGATTCGACTTGAGAAGCTGTAGAGTAACAATGCAAATACGATTTAAAATGAGGACCTGTAGTGTTACAGTGGAAATATTCTTTATATTGAGGACATAAAGAGTAACAATGGAAATATGATGTAAATTGACGACATGAAGGGTAATCATTAAATATAATTTAAATTGTGGACATGTAGAGTAATAATAAAATATTTGAATTGAGGACATGAAGAGTAATAATAAAATATTTAAATTGAGGACATGAAGAGTAATAATAAATTATGATTTAAATTGAGGACATGAAGAGTAATAATAAGTTATGATTTTAATTGAGAACAGGAAGAGTAATAATAAAATATGATTTAAATTAAGGACATGAAGAGTAATAATAAATTATGATTTAAATTGAGGACATGAAGAGTAGCAAATTGTTGTGATCGATCACTATTTGTGCTCAAATACCCTTATCTTAAGAACCATCTCATTTTTAAATACCATATTCTGACTTTAAACCTAGTAAACCTAGTATCAAAGAGTCTTTACGCCAAAAGTGGCAGGCTGTTTCAAAAAGTGTTTCAACCTGAAACCTATGCATGATAAGTATTATAATGTACATGACATGAAGGAACTTTTTGATACAGTAAACATCACTTGTATTATAGAATTCCTGAATCATCTAGAGCACTTTTATGCATTGTAAATTCCATCCGTCTTCATTAACGCACACCATTTTGATCCCCCGATGATCGGGAAGCTTACTATATTTTGTTTTTTTGTTATATCGCAGGTCGATATGAAAACGTTTACATTTTTTAAACGTTTATACATACAACCTTGTGCATGGCGCTAAATAGCCATAAAAGTGCTGTTGCGCCGTTAAAATACAATTAATCAATCATGATCGATCACAAAATAAATACGGCCTAAATAGCCAATCGAAAATACCCTCATGCTTGCTTACTGAGAACTATGTCAGTCTATCATTCAAATGAGTGTCATTTTTATTCCTTTAGCTATCGTAATACATCCTAAATCGTTATTGCGCTTTGGGTGAAAATTGCCCTACAAGAACGGAATGGAATTCCATGCTTTTGTTTGGATTTCCTGAAGATTTTGATTTGCTTTCTCGCAGAAGGAACTCTCTTTGAAGTTTTCATTCATCCATTTCGACCACATAATGTTTTGACTGAAATACAATATTGTCATTATTACAGTGTACAAAGGGTTTAATTTCGGTTTTCTCAGTTTAATGTATGGCCTCAAAATACACAAAACACATGTTATACCTGGCATGACATTAATCCAGAATATTTATGAAGTCGGAATTAATAAAAATCACATGGAACGAAGACTAGAGCGCATGCGTTAAATATTGTGATAGTGATACACCAAGCATGTAAGTTCGCATATACATGCTAACCGTACTGCAAAACGTTTTATATTTTCATTTAAATCTATTTTTTAAAAATTCTCTTTTCATATTACAGGACATTACACTTCATTAAGATCATACAGGTGTAGACTAAGAAAGGATCAATGTTAACAAATGTTGAAAATATATCCGAGAAGTAACTTCCAATATATATTTTTGCTCCGGCACTTGAATACATAATTTGTACATCACCTCCAAATTAGAGCAGGTCGATTTAAAATGAGAGCAACATCTAGGAATTTATCATAATGTCGTTTGAGAGGTGCTTTTAAAAGGCAATGGTTAATTGTTAAAATTGATGCGAGACGGATACACGCATGGTTCTTATTTATTTGATAGGAAAAGAAGCAGAGCTTTAGGTTAGAACACTAAGTTTTAAGCCTAAAAATGAGCAGAGAAAATAATGTACATATTACGTGAAATGCACGAGTGATATGACCATTACGTTAGTTGGCATGCAGTAAACTCGCTTGGCGTAAACCTCTATTGAAGCTAGTACATTCAGTTGCTCTGAGTGAGGAATCTTGAAGAAGAAATCAAAAAAGATTCTTTCAAACTAATTCCGTCATATAACTTAGTTGCGCGATCAGGAAAGTATTTATTTCGCTTTTAAAGACATAAAAGCTGTTTTCAAGATTGTAAAAACTTTCATTTGACGCGAAGATTTATTAAATATGAGTGCAATAGAAGCTGAAAATCCCCATGGCAACCAATCACTGAGGAAATCGAGACGAGCTTCAGTAGACTGAATATCATTATATCGTATATCGTCTAATGTCTGGCTCGCATGTGCTCAAATACTATCCATCCAAAATATAATAGGGGAGGTATTTTCTGTGAACAATTTTTTACTTATCAAGTAATGAGGGTAATGAATTATAGATCATTCCTTTAGCGAAGAAATGGATACTTTTGCAGTACGGTTTTGGGTCTGAGGCATAAAACTTGGACTTTCTATTTGGCTAGGGATTGTAATCTCTGACGCAATATCGTAAACAATCAGCGTCACTTAGACGCATTTACCTGCCCGAACAGAAGGAAAGAAAATAAAAAAATATATATACAATTTACTGGCATGCTTCGAAAACAAGTGAGAACGGATTACAGTTGTGCTTCTATTTGCAATTTGTACTGTAAAGAAACCATTAAAGTCAAGGCAAATTGGTGATATTATTCATGTTTATTATGACAGCAGATGGCTGATTAACGCCGCACCCTAATTTGTTTTTAAAACACTTGTACGGCTACAGTATCTACAATTTTCTGCAATTACAATGAGGCACGCTGAGTTAATTAAGACATGTGTTCTCTTATGGGCTATCAAAATGAGAACCACATCTCGTGTACCAAAATAAAGTTATGTCCTTGTTTGATGGGGAAATATATTTACATCGATAAACAGATTTTCCGTGGGTTGGCCGATTATATACATCTTTATTAAGGTTGATTGCGTAACGCCTTTCATTACAATGGAAGAAGCTCCATCCTACATTCCAACATTACAGCAATTACAGTTCATAATAACACTTTAAGATAATGAATAAAGACTAACTCTCATTATGTTATGCTAATGTTCGCCCAAAAGAAACTTCAAAGTTTTAGATCTATTTTATTATTTTGGCCATTCAGCCGATATAAAGTCTATTTGGACCTCCTGCAACTCTCTCTCTCTCTCTCTCTCTCTCTCTCTCTCTCTCTCTCTCTCTCTCTCAATTTGAAATCTTTGTCAATCCAATTTCATCTTAGATACATTTATCTTTGTCACTGGAAAAACAAAATGCGTGAATGGGAGATATAATCAAATACAAATACAACAATGAAAATTATTGAAATAAATAAAACCAAATTGTTTTTTAACGAGGAAAATGATTAATCGAATAGCCCGTAGATGTTTAATATGTAAAAGATGATAATCCAACAGTCAATAACTTGATAATTTTTGTTTTTGTATTTTTTAAACCCACGTTATTAACAAGAATCGCTACAATTGAAAATGAATTCAGCATATGTAAAAAATACTACGAAGGTAAACTGTATTAACAATCACCTACAAGGCATTATAAAGATAGTGGTTCGTATTACAGTACTCGAAGATGTAGACACAAGTTTATTTTTCAGGTGATTTGTGTGTTTTTTTTTTGTGCAAAGACGATCGCAAAGTGTCATATACGATATTACTCATTACGTAGTTTATTTCATTTCTAAAATAATTGTTTTCATTTTTTGTTCCTTTCCTGTATCGTGGCGCCATGTTGGGGATATACCTGACCACCTTTTTGTCTTCATTCAGTTGTTACAAAGAAGTACGTGCAAATGTTTTATGCCATGCAAGTTGACATTACTTCTTCTTCGTAGACAGCTCAGTAAATCTATGTGCAAGGTTTTGCTCGTGTAGTGAAATATAAATGAACATAAACGTTCTACGCCGCTTTCACTACACTGCTTTCTCTTTATAACGCTGTTTGTGTGACTCATAAAAATGTCGCGTGTTGTGAGGGAATGCTATACTGAGGGATACTACAACAAGGATTAGACGCTAAAATAGAATTCGTAGTTATAATATTTTCTAGTGAGTCAGGGTAGGAGAATAAAGTTAAATAAATTAGGCAGATATGAAAAACTAAGTTAATTCAGTTTCATGTGATCCATAACAAAATCCGCGTTATAAAATTAGCAGCGGTATACTGAGATACTTAATTTGTTTGTTTGTTTGTTTGATTAGGATTTTTAACGTAGCTTTAACAATTTTTCAGTCATATCGCTACGATGTCTGCTGTGAGGCAGTTTATAGTGATGTGTCTAGCACTGAGGCATCATGCCGCAGACATGTTGCATGATGTCCCACCCAGTCACATTATCCTGACACTAGGCCGACCAGTCCTAACACTAACCTCTTAATGCTGAGCGTCAAGCGAGGCAGCTGTTATTACCATTTTTGTAAGTCTTTGGTATGACTCGGCCGGGGATCGAAACCACGACCTCCCGCTTCCGCGGCGAACGCTCTAACCACTAGGCCACCGGAGCGGTTCTGAGATACTTAATAGTAAAGTTTCAACTGGTATGCGAGGTTGTGAACATTTACCATTTTGTATTTTCATATTTTATGGTTTGGGCCTCTTAAAAATTACAAGGTAGCGTTATCTTTTCTGCAAAGAGAAGACGTGCTATTCTCAAGTTCTTATACTTGTGCAAATGGTGCTAAAATATCACGAATCAGTTACTTTTATGTAATAAGAGAGCAAAGCACAGGCTTAAATTTTTTTAGAATGTAGTGACTTTTATTCGAAAATATCATAGCAAAACCATTTGAACAATACACACTGAAAATGTAAACATGACATTTTTACAATGAAATCTAGAAAAGAGTAAATGTAAAGACGCTCATATAATGATTTGATTACAAAAAAGCACCATGAAATTAGAAAACATAAACTCATTCTGAAAATATGTAAGGTTGGAGAAATTATTAGGTCTTAAGTTTGTTCTTGCAGTCGAAAAAGGTGAGTTTTAAGAGCACTCATGCAAGGGATAACTTTGTCTTTGTATCTAATTTCAATGGGCAATTCCTTCCACGTTGATGGGCCCTGGTGTTCAAAATAACTTTGTCCGTATGACTTCGTTTTCAGAGTGGGGATAATGAGTATACGATTGTCAGAAGAGGAGTGTAACTATCTTGCTGGTGTGTACACATGGGTGAGGCTAGATAGGTATGTTGGACTGGAGTCCATCAGTGAAAAGTAACACAGAAAACAAATTTTGTATTTGATTCTGGATCGAATGGATAGACAGTATAGGGTACAGAGCAGCGAAGAGGTCTGCTCTGATCATGGTACTCTAAGGATGATCCGAGCAGCTGTGTTTTGAACGTTTTGAAGTTTCTGGAGTAGATATTTAGACAAACCAGACATAATTGAGTTACAATAGTCCAGTCTTGAAAGTAATAATGAACACACAAGCATCCACTGAAAGATATTTGCGAATGGAGCTGATGCGTCTCAGCTCAAAATATGCAACCTTGCATATGTTCATGACATGTTGGTGCAATGTGAGAGCACTGTATAGAGTAACACCTAGGTTTCGTACTGACTGTGAGAATTTAATGTTGGTGTTGCTGATAATTATTATTTGAGGTAAAAGATGTAAATGAGAAAGTCTTTGTGTTGTGATCAGAATGGAAGATGGCTTGAATTGATGTCAAATAGTTATGTTATACATCCGAAAGCAATCTTAGCATTGAACTTCCTTTTATGTTAACCGTTCAAGCATATCATATTACAAAGCAATATTAAAAAAGGATGGTGTGAGGAACTAACTCATTGTTAACTCATAATATATATAAGAAAGAAAGAGATGTTGTTTTAAACTTCTAAATAATGATACTCATTCCACAATGTTTAACTAAGTCTCTCTCTCTCTCTCTCTCTCTCTCTCTCTCTCTCTCTCTCTCTCTCTCTCTCTCTCTCTCTCTCTCTCTCTCTCTCTCTCTCTCTCGTCTTTCAGCCAGTCCAACAGTGCGGAATAATGGGTGCCTTTATTTGGAAGTGTAACAACGTATCTTTACAAAGGGAAATGTTACGCATTGGTCTAAATGATTCCACCTTATCAAACACTGATCATAATGAAGGAAATGACCTTTCATTACCCCCCTCCAGCGTGGACTAGTTCTTTTGGAATGTTTGCATGGATCATAAGGTAACTGTGTTAATTGGTCAAAAAGAAAGTAGAACAACGTGTAACATGTTGCTTGATGTGGATACAAGTGTAGGAATCGCCCAGCTTAATTCGTTTTCTCTGTACATAAACCATATTCTGACCTAATTCATATCGGGGTTTCAGGTCATTAGTATGTATTTACGAATGGCACGTCAGCACAATACTGGCTATACAGTGCATAATAAAAGTTAAGATGTAAAGATGAGCAATACATAACTAGAATGAAGATCTAAAAAGAGATCGATGTTTTCTTGAGTATTAATAATTTTCCGATTTAAAAAGAATCGAAATCTTTTATACTCTTCAACAATGTGTCATTATGAAACAAGGCGCGCGGTAGTTTGTCTTAAAAGGATAGTAAAGGCTATTTTGATTTAGTTAGTTCTGTAAACAAAATTTATATCATTTCACATGCAAGCATGTATTGTACATTCTTATGCATGTCATCATTTTTTGTGTGTGCTTGTCTATATCATCATTTATTATGCATGCTTGTGTATGTCATCGTTTATTGTGCTATGTTGTGTGTGTCGTCATTTATTGTGTATGGCAATGCATGTCATCGTTTATTGACTATATATCTAATTCTTTGTTCATATGATAATCAGAATTCTCTAGATAATGGATTTTAATTTATGAAAAAGACAACTGTGTTTATTTTTGTGATATATGATATACAATGATGGTTACAGTCCAGGGAAGATTTACTAGAATACTTTTCAAGGTGCTGTAATTTATCATACACAAATAATTTATTACGATAGGTAATAAAAACACAGAACCTGATGATATGCAATGATATATTAATCATAGTTTGTGGTTAAACTTCATTTATTAGATTGTTAGTTATTAACGTATTATATTTTCCGCGTTCAAAGGTCATTAAATAGAATCAAACGTTAATGCTAAATAAAGTTCAAGTACAAATGACTACTACTACAACAACAACTACTACTACTACTACTACTACTACTACTACTACTACTACTACTACTACTACTACTACAACTAATAATAATAATAATAATAATAATAATAATAATAATAATAATAATAATAATACGCGCGCGCGCGCGCGTGTGTGTGTGTTTTCCAACAAAAGTTATGGGAACTGTATGAAGGAGATTTTCTTTCATGGAACCTATATTTTTTAAAACTCCTAGTTAACGACAGTCCCTTTTCCGTCATTTTCCTTTTTTTAATTTTCTGATTGAAAACCACTCACATCTATTTGCATTTAAGACGAGTTGAGCATCCTGATTTATATGTCCTCTAGGAACCAATAGGATCCGGTAATTATGGATTTACCATTGACTTTTGACAAAGACGTACACCGAATAACAAGACACTGTCATTATTATCCTGGAACTATAATCAGCATTGACATGTATATATTTCTAAGAAGAACTATACGCCCTTCTCGATGAAAACGAATATTTCCTTTATTTATGGGGCAAAATGTTTGTGCTCAGTCATTTCTAGTGAAACTTTATTAGACGACTCTAGTGGAAACTTTATTACAAGATTCTAGTGGAAACATTATTAGACGACTCTAGTGGAAACTTTATTAGACGATTTTTTGTTTGTTTGTTTGATTAGGATTTTGAACGTGCTTTAGCAATTTTTCAGTCATATCGCTATGATGTCTGCAGTGAGGCAGTTTATAGTGATGTATAGCACTAGGGCATCATGCCGCAGACATGTAACATGATGCACCACCTAGTCACATTAAGCTGACACCAGGCCGACCAGTCTTAACACTAACCTCTTAATGCTAAGCGTCAAGAGAGGCAGCCGTTAGTACCATTTTTGTTAGTCTTTGGTATGACTCGGCAGGGGATCGAACCCACGACATCCTGCTTCCGCGGCAGACGCTCTAACCACTTGGCCACCGAAGCGGTTTTTATTAGACGAAGTGAAGTAAGACAGGTTGATACTGAACTTTACATAGTTAAGTAATATTCTTTTTTCATAAATAGATTTGTTGTTGAAAAATGGCATGGCTTTATTGTGTGTATATTTCGACTAATTGTGATCCTACAATCGAATGTCATGTGATCCTAAAATCGATCTTTTTTTGATCCTACGGTTGACCTTAATACGTGCCTACAATCGACGCTCATGTGATCCTACCATTGACCTTCATATGGTCATCCAATGGACCTTCATTTGATCCTACGATTTACCTTCAATAGATCCTACGATTTACCTTCGTTAGATCCTACGATTTCCCTTCGTTAGATCCTACGATTTCCCTTCGTTAGATCCTACGATTTACCTTCATTAGATACTACGATTTACCTTCGTTAGATCCTACGATTTACCTTCGTTAGATTCTACGATTTACCTTCGCTAGATCCTACGATTTACCTTCATTTGATCCTACGATTTACCTTCATTAGATACTACGATTTACCTTCGTTAGATCCTACGATTTACTTTCGTTAGATCCTACGATTTACCTTCGTTAGATCCTATGATTTACCTTCGTTAGATCCTACGATTTACCTTCATTTGATACTACGACTGACCTTCACGTGATCCTACTATTGACATGCATGTGATCCTTCGACCACTCTTCTTGTTGCAAATGATTTCGGAGTTTTAAAAAAGTATGAAGCTCTTTTAAAGACAATAAGCAAACAAAGACGGGAAAGGAAAACTTTTTGTGGAGGTGCATTAACAAGTTTATCTAAAACTAGGTCGCAATAACCTATTGGACAACGGTTGCAACAGCAACTGACAATGTTGATTCTTGACTGTTGCATGCTTTGATGAAGAATCGTATTAGAACGGTGCGAAGCTGGTTTTAAAATGTTAACATGATGGAGGTTTTTCTTTAAAGGTAAATAATTATATGGCAATGACTATTTTTAGATGCTGATTCTGTACATTGATCATCACATGACATGTAATAATTAGTGAACTCATATACAGTTTTTGATGTATTATTAAGTTTTAATAATAATAATAATAATAATAATAAAAATAATAATAATAATAATGATGATGATGATGATGATGATGATGATGATACTACTACTACTACTACTAATAATCATCATCATCATCATCATCATCATCATCATCATCATCATCATAACAAAACCAATAATTATTGTTGGAATTTTAAACGTATGTTTAAATTGAGGATGACGATGTTTATGTTTTTAAACTATTTTTCATATTTTCATATTCCTATGTAAAAATGGAAGCTTGAATATACAGTCTTGTGTGAGATGTTGCATTTTATTGTGATTACAATCTGGCCTTTATTAATGCAGTAAAGTAAATGAAAATATAAAAACAGAATTTAAATAACACTGTCTGTTTATGATGGAACATATTCTCTGAAAATTAGCTGGATGTGTTTATGTTAAAAAAAACCTGGGACATGTTAAAAATTAAAATGCAGTCGAATAAATTGGAATATACCTTTCTTTATGCCGCATGCGTCAAGACACGACTTTTGCATAGGATCGCATTATTGTAAAAATCATCAACATGAGGTCATCATTAATGGTAACATCAGTAAACCCGTCGTCTTGGCAAGCCAAAGACACTGCCCTCTTTGTTGGCAATTAGTTAACATATCCGGAACAAGCTGTAGTTGCAAGACTCTTCTGCAATTAAGGAAAAAACTAAAAACGATCAGAATGTTATAAAAAGCCACAGGGGTCTTGTCTGAGTCATTATTTGCTAATCCAAGCTAAACTTTCCGAACGCCTAATGGTCTTTTGCTGTACGTGTAACAACGAGTTGTCAGAAAGAAATATTTCATGTGAGATGTTAACAATCGTATTTCTAGACAGATGTACATATGATCAATATTTCAATCTGACACATACACACACACTATCTATCTATCTATCTATCTATCTATCTATCTATCTATCTATCTATCTATCTATCTATCTATCTATCTATCTATCTATCTATCTATCTATCTATCTATCTATCTATCTATCTATCTATCTATATATATATATATATATACTCTGTTACTCTGTTACTGATATACCACGAGATGTGTACATTTTTCATTTAAAGAAACGAGACTTACTGAGCTACATTTTAATGAAAACTTGATACAACGAGTGATATCTCAAAGATACAGAGAGTTGTATATATGAGATACAGCGTACATACTATATATATATTATTGATATTTCATACAAATACACATACCTGCGTTTCAAATGCAGTTAATATAGACTGCAAGCAACTGTGTATCGACTGACGGAATGGAATGAATGCACTCTACATTACACTTTCTAGTGCGTCAGCCACAAAATTGAGTTCTGAACTGTTTATTTTTTTAAAAGCAAAGGCAATCTCCATTGCATAGGAAAAGCTACTTTTTGTGAACTTCTGTTTTTATTAATATTGTTTAAATAAATATGAGACACAGTTATGATTTAAACATAAAAGATGGAGTCAAAGGAAGATCGTAGACCATTACAAATATAGTATAGTTAAGTTCTTGAACAGTGGAAAATATTAAAACTTGTAAAATGAAAACTAGCAAGCGGGAATTATACATTTCAATGTGTTACAATTGTCCGAAGTCATTATTGTGATTGTATTAACATTACTATTGAACATACAACCGTTATATTCTCCATTTCAATATTTTCGATTTTCTGTCGGTTTGTGTGACTATATTTTATCCATCAAAAATGCCCAGAGACACCGTCGCATGAGACAGAAGAGAATCAGCCCCGCTCGTTTCTGCACGAAGTTTCGCTAGTAACCTTCTACGTTGGTATATATATATATATATATATATATATATATATATATATATATATATATATATATATATATATATATATATATATATATATATATATATATATATATATATATAGAGAGAGAGAGAGAGAGAGAGAGAGAGAGAGAGAAACACAGTGGATTTCGATGAATTGCTGTCACATGTTTGATTAATTTAGGATAAAAGGATTACTAATATTTGTTTTCGTTATTTTATTACATCGCTAATGATTAATCAGTGGAAATTTATGACAGATTTAGAAAATACAGCATCAATAGCCTACTGGTGAAATAAATTTATATCGAAACAATATTTATCATGCGTATAACCGGATCACAATTTATATCAGCGCTTTGGAATATCAAATCGATTTATACTAAAACTTTAAAAGCGATGTTATTATATAGATTAGAATACTACTGAGTATTCAGTGTTTGGGTCATGTTTTGTAGGATTTCAATGAAATACGAATCTACGGCTTAGAAAAATGTACCAATGTATAGCAAAGAAAACCACGCATGTACCAAATTAGAGTCTCGTTAATGTGTGGTTACTAGTTGAGTAAATAAAACTTTGCTGTGGTATAGCAACGTTCAAGAAGCCTTCAGGTGACAACGACTGTTGTCCTGTGGTAGGAAATGGGGAGAACATCGAACTCAAGTCAGCCTCACGTAGGTATTGTTTCGCTCTATCATGATGTGCAAATTATAACCTTACGGTTTACAATATTAATTTCGACTATGAACATTATCTTGATAATTACTTTAATAACAATTACCAATAAATTGGACCCACCGCTCCAGTGGCCTAGTGGTTAGAGCGTCTGCCTCGGATGCGGGAGGTCTCGAGTTTAAACTCTAACCGAGAGGTTGCCAAGACATTTTAAAATGGTACTTACAGCTGCCTCGCTAGGCGCTCAGCATTACTAAGTTAGTGTTGGGACTGGTCGGCATGGTTAATGTGACCGGGTGGAACACGCGACATGTCTGCATAATGACTCAGTGTCCAGTACCGGACTTACCATTGTGCTTAGGTGTGCTTAGGCACAGGGCCCCGTTAGCCAGGGGGCTCATCTTCTTGGCAAAATATTTTTTTATGATGAAGGGGCCTCATAACTTAACTAGGACAGGGCCTCGTTTGTCCTAAGTCCGGCACTGCCAGTGCCAGACAGCACTATAAACTGACGCCATATACATCATTAGCGATCTGACTGAAAAATTGTAAAAGCTACGTTTAAAATCCAAATCACTGACATACGCACACACATATATTATAAATTGGGTCTACATGTCTACATTATACACATTTTCAATAGTATTTGTATTAGACGCAATAAATAGTTGTTTATATCCGGGTATTCCATCATGATGATCGGATAATATTCCTAAATTATTCGTTATGAGCAGTGTTTCCGCGAAACGTTAGCAGGACTCTCGCATGCTATGGAGGTGGTTAAAACGATTAACGAAAGAATGCATCAAAATTTCGAACCTATCTTTTAAAAAAACAAACATGGTTCTATTTATCTCCCGTATTTTGGAATCTCGAGTGGGTGAATGAATTAAGGAGTAAATAATTGCGAGTGGTTGCAATGTTTAGTATGTACTTAACCGTAACGAGGCTGACCCCAGCAGGTGAGCCAATAGTGGGCAACAGACGGAAAACACAATTACGATGAAGTACGATTTTCTAAGGAAATTAAGCTCATTTCATCAAGGAGTTAGCACAAGGAATCTGGTATCTTTTAAGTAGCTATATGAATATGAAACTGGATCATCAACCCTGAAAGCAATTCTATTTATAATATAACGATGATGGAATAGCCCAAATAAGCGTTACTCTTGTTACAGTGGCTTTATTAGACTCGACTAATGAAAATAAACAGATACGTGTACAGGTGTTGGGGGTAGAATATATATAAATATAACCTTCATATATCTACACATATGAAGATATAATTAACACAGATATTAAATGCATATAATGTATGTTCAAAACATTTTATTTACCTTGACTAAACTTATCACAACATGTATCAAAAATACTGAAAACAAAACACCTCCGTTACTGAGGACATACATGGGTCATTTGCTCGATAAAAGCTATTATATAAAGTGTGTAAGTAAAGAAACAGTTTTTTCTTCTCTTTAGCTATTTTACTAGTAATTATTTATTATAATTTGGCTAATTATCATTATGGTCCCTGCAAACGTTTGGACGGAAGTTGAGAAATAAACATACTGTTACCGGTTTGTGTCATTCACTGTAAAAAATACAATATTGTGTTGATCTTTCATGAAACAATTTCTGTAAACAAATATGGAATTAATAAAAAAAATTAAGTAAACTTATTGATAATTATATACAGTATAAAGTAAATAAAATATAACATAAAATAGATTTAGGATTTTCTAATTTAACTGGACATTTGTTTTTGTTCATGGCATCATATATGTCCTGAGTTTTTCTACATGAATTCTTATCATAACACTTTTTTTCTGTGAGACAAAATTAAATTATCCATACCCAGCAAGGTAGATTTCTGAACAAAAGAAAAAGAATATTTCATAATAGCCCATTGTTGTCATCTGGAAGGAAAGGTCATTTCAATTAAATTGCTGTCGTGTAAAGAATGCGTGTACGGCTGTATTCGTGCAGACATAACGAACATAACGGAAAGAGTGAGAGAAAAAATAGTTTCCTACAGTGATATATATTTTAGTTATATAAAAATATTGTTGTACAAAATTCATACGTATTTTAAAAACATAAAATATATTAGCGATCACGATTATTACTTTAAGATGCGGAAATAACTGATTTTAAATACGAATGAATCGTCCAAATTATATCTGAACCTCACCGTCATTGGTACATACCATAATCTAATGATCTGCAACATTACTCTACACAAAAATATACTAAACTAAACAATCCCACTGTTTAAGGAAAAGATAATATAATTTATATGTTTTCTTGGTGGAAATTTGTTGCATTCATCAGATTCTCACAAAACACAAAATAAGACCCATTTATGTCAGTCAGAATAATTGTTATCACCATCATCATTGTCATTATCGTCCCATACCACAGCGACGCTCGACATCTCTCAATCATCTTCGTTGTTGTTCCTTTCTTAGTTTTCACCGTTATAATTATTGTTCGTTCTATCATAATAATTGTAGTCGTAGCTATCTTCGTCATTTTTCATGTCTTCAAGTATCGTCTTTTTTCCTTCATATCAAACTGATCACGCACAATATCACCATAACCCCGTTGTCATGGTGATATCCCCCGCTCCTCTTTATTCACCTCCTCCTCCCCAATATGATCGATATAACCGACATAATCATCATCATTACTAACATTCATAGCGACAATATTTTGTATTTTTATAAAGTTTTCTCCTTTTATTCGCTCTAAACCTTATGATACGAAAAGCAACAAAAAAAAAAACAAACCTGCAATTTTTTAAAATTTTTTGTGTTCATTTTAATTGAAGATAAATGTGATTGAATAAAGATCCTAAATGTATATTTTCACATTGGTGTCTGTTTCTTACAACCAAGATTATTTTCCTGATTTGAATATTCAAACAGGAGAGGAATGTACATAATTTAGATAGTTATCAGAGATATTCCGAATAGACAGTCGAAACTTGGAATTCTAGAGGAAATTATTTAGTTTGAAAACATGAGAGGGATACCTTTCTTCTCTCTTTTATTCTGCATAGATCGACTTGGCAAGCTAATATTTCGTTGACGTACACTCTCTCAGCTCTTTCCTTACCTCCTAGAGTGTGTAATCGGTATAATGAACAAAGAAATGCATTACTTTTGGAAACTGTATTTCTTCTACCAAAAAGCAATTTTTTTTGGTGTAAAACCTTTATGTTATAATGACCCGGATACTTCTTTGAGTGAATATCTCCAGATGTGTTAGAAAGACATGCAAAGGACAATATATTTTCTATTTCATTAATTTATTTGCAAGTCTGAAGGATAAATTAAATTGTGCATTTTAAAAGACTGATGCAATGCTTCTCTGCATCAATACCTATTGTTGAAGGTGTAATCATGTTAATATCCCATTCAATTTTTTTTTATTAACTTGTGTCATCACATTAAAGATATAGACTTCATTATTTGCAGATATCAAACAGTCAACCTTTCCTCACTTATTTTCAATACTTCGTTGAACTATCCAATTTTATTACATATACTTACAACACAATCTCGCAGAATACATTTCGATAAGATATCATGTACAGCGTGCACTACAATAAAATTTTAATCTAATCTCAGGAATGAAGTAAGATTATAGCTATACTAAACTTTCAAAAATATGTGTGACGTAAAGAAATAAATCGATAAGAGCCGTCAAAACGAAGGCATCCGCAGAAATATCTAGTAAATCGATAAGAGCCGTCAAAAGGAAGGCATCCGTAGAAATATAAGATCTTTACTTATTGCACACCCACATTCAGAGAGAGAGAGAGAGAGAGAGAGAGAGAGAGAGAGAGAGAGAGAGAGAGAGAGAGAGATTATTGTCTATACCCTTTTAATTATTTTAGTTTAAAATTACTATCGCTGAATGCACTTTTCATAAACAAGTGTTATTACTTTGACCAAAACTTTGAGAAATACAGTGAGCATTTAACATAGAAATTATGTACATTCGAAACACACGTAAATGAACAAACCCAAAACCCAATATCAGAGTACCTATTGTATGGTTCACGTTATGTTGACGGTTGGACATATACAAAATGGGGATCAACAGTTTTCTGCTGTCTGGAGTTGTGGTGTCTACGGTGGCGTCGTAGGTGCAGTTCCAAAATGGTTAACTCTGGCTTTTGAAGAAGTATTCATGATGTTTTGTTGCTTTGTGTTAGTTATAAGTGAAAAGAAATTTCGAATATTTCGAACGATTGCATGTGCGTGAATAAAGCCACGAAAGGCCACCAATTGGTACATGCACATGTGTAATTCCACGCAAAGTCAAGTCATTTAAATGGTTATGTCTAGCTCTTTTGTTTACGTTATTCCCTAGATGTACCCCTTCAAAGATTTAATGTTTTTCAAAGTACCAAATATGCAAAAGTTAAAGAATTTATTTTGACTTATTTACGTGTTGAAAAGCACGGAACTTATTAGATTTTGTGAACCGTCAATAAAATCTCGAAAGCTATGTTCAGGGTCTTATCAGAAATTTGAAACGTGATATATGACATAAAATGTCTGCAGTTTCTCTTCCACATGATTATATGGAAAAAGTCATTAACGTACGTTTACCGATAGTCCTGTATATAATCGATTTTTAGATGATACGGCGTAAACCGCATGTATATTATGCACTTACCAGATATTTTAAATTTAAAAAGAGACGAAACGAAAAAAAAATGTATTTGTTTCGGGAGTGGAAAATGACCTTTCAATACCTATATTGTAACCTATAAGACAAATCTGTATTGTGAGTGGTAGAGTAAGAATTGACCTTTTGAAATATAGTTGTACTGTTGTGGAACTTTACTTATCGCCTGCTTGCAAGAATGCTTTGTACGTGTGGAATAAACGCTGTTGTCGTGACTATTGTTGCGAGATGCAGGGGTCGAATATCAATTAGTCCAATACACATACTGAACGGTCTTAATCATCAAATGCTCATTAGCTGGAAGTATCCAGCAGTGTTCTTTTCTAGGGCTTTCTATGTACATTTCGTATATATTCTATAAGAAGAGCACAACGCCATCAAGAGTTCTCATGAACGCATCAAGAAGATTACATACGAAATTCGGTCGGTTGCTACCATAACATAATTCGTAAAGTCTCTCTCAATGACTCGCTTTATGCTTCGAAAATGTTAAACTGACAACTTCCTAGATCATTTGGCCTACGTCAAACGAATCACGGTTAATGTATTTTTTACAGCTCGTACAAAAAATTGTCCTCTGATAAGTAACTGAGTTGTGTTTTGTTGAGTCTAACAAACGGATTCCTCCGTTTAACAATATCGGTACAAAAAGGTAAGTACATTAGTTTTCCAACCTAATTAGATCCGAACATTTCGGTCAGTTACTAACAACTAGCAGGGTTACACCTTTATGGGAAACAATGACTATAATATAAAAGAACATATTTTTACAATTTAACGATGCGTATTTCCGTATAGTAATAAACACAGCAACCAAACAGTTTCTAAAAACTAGGTTTCTATTGTTTGAAAGATAATCATTTATGCCAACTAGTGTAACTGGCAATATGAAGGACCTCATACTTCCGGTAGAAGATTATCATGGGAAAAATTTGTTTTACTATTCCTATTGCATTCGGTGTAACATATCTTTAATTCCAGAAGCTCAAAAAGTTGTAACTTGCCTCTGAGATCTCAAAATACCTTTTTAATAATCAGCGTTTAGATGCATACAAAAAAAAAATGATTTCTCTCGCTTTTAATGTCTTTCAATGATAAATTTCAACATGTGTTTACACTGAAAACTTGTAACTTTCTGGCACTATGTACACTAAAAACTGTTCGTTTTCTAATACCACTTATTTTCACTTTCACTTTCGGTTACTATGTACACTGAACATGAACCGCTCCGGTGGCCTAGTGGTTTGAGCGTCCGCCGTGAAGCGGGAGATCTTGGGCATTAAGAGGTTAGTGTTAGGACTGTTCGGCCTGGTGTCAGGATAATGTGACTGGGTGGGACATCATGCTACATGTCTGCGTCATGATGCCCCAGTGCTAGACATCATAATAAACTGCCTCACTGCAGACATCATAGCGAAATGACTCACTTTTTTTTAAAAGCTACGTTAATAATCCTAATCAAACAAACAAACACTGAAAACCGTTCACTCTCGGGTTCATTATGATACTATTTGGCAGTTCAACTATGTGTTTTTATTTGAATTCAGTGTCTCGCTGTTTTAGGGCCAACTCTTAATCGGAATATAAATTCGTAGCTTTAGAAAATAGAACATGAATTTTTTGTATTTATATCATTTGACGTATATTAGTTGTAACATTAAGGCGTTCACTTTTAATAGATTTTACAGAGAATAATACACTGCTCGTAAACATGGCAAACGTATGATAATCATGTTGTATTGTCCATACGAAAATGAGTGGTATTTAATTTTTTAGCAGCAGAAAAGGTGAACAAAAAAAAAGCAGCTAGCATATGGATGTATTCACACTGGAATCAATTAGTGTGTAATATATATATATATATATATATATATATATATATATATATATATATATATATATATATATATATATATATATATATATATATATATATATATATATATATATTAAAGCTGCGAAAAGAGCATAAAAGAAACAGACACGCTATTAACAGCAAAATATTTATAGCTACGAAGTAAACACGTATGTATACTCCATAATCATTTGAAAATAGTATCGTTTTAAATGCTGTGTACTGCGAAAAGGAAACTTAGAATACAAATTACGGAGTAATCTTTTGCCAGAACTTTTGTAAAAGTGAAATAAAACTGATTAAACAAAAGCTCTAAATTATATGATGACAATTTAAGCGCGTTATTTACTTTACTACTTTAAAACATATTCATCTGCACAAAGTGATGATTCATTATTATTTGACACCGAGAAGACCATTCCTTACCGATTATACTTGCAGGTAATGGCGTAGAATGCTATCACTTCTGTCTTTCTTATATGCACATTTTCTCTTTAGTATTACAAATTTAATGTCTTCCGAATAACAAAGCGTTAAATACCAAGGTCCATCTATGTCAAACATATATTTTTAAATTATGAAATCCTCAAAATAAACCCCGATTTGTTATTTTACTGATTCTGTTCTGTACCAAACATAATTTTCTTTGCACGTGGTGCACGTGTTTTGATGTAGGAATACTTTTTGGCTGTATAAAATACGGAGTTTTAAAACACTGTTTGCATGGTAATATTTCGGATCTTTTTTGAAACCCCAAAAAGTAAAATAAATCCTGATGTAGAGAGTACATCAGCCATCGCAAATGACACGAAGGACTGTAGTTACTAACGGAATGACCATCTTGGTTCTAATATTCCTGACAAGAAAATGAAATCACAAACAATAACTGCATTTTGAAAGTACAGATACATGTACGTTGTATTATCTGTAGCTGACTTTGCACAAAATATATCCGTCACAAAGAAAAACGTCATTATCCTGACACCAGGCTGACTAGTCCTAACACTAACCTCTTAATCCAAAGCGCCAAGCGAAGCAGTGTACAAGTTTTAAAAGTCTTTGTTATATCTCTACCGGGGTTCGAACCCGCGACCTCCAGCATCCGTGGCGGACGATCTAACCACTAGGCCACTGGAGCGATCGATATCGACTATAATGGGAAGAGATAATACAATATGTTAAGAAATAACGGTGGTAATTGGTATGTGAAGCTCTCTTTTAATAGAAACCAGGAATATCGAATAGGAGGCGACACTTATGATTAGAAATTATATTATATTAGAAAGCATATGAATGAAAGTCTTACTGATCTAACTTTGGAATAATCGCCTCTATACTACTATGCTTTTGAGGTTTAATCCTTGGATTCACTTTCAAGATCAATGCAGCCAATAATCCTGCGAGTCTTTCTCGCTTTCTAAACATGTGTAGCATTACTGCAAGCAACAAATTCAAAACGAAATGGATTGATACAAGGTGTGTATGTGTGTCTGTGTGTGTGTGTGTGCGTGTGCGTCTAAGACTATGGAAGCGCGGGAAACCTTAATAGTTCCAATGTGAGTATTCGAGACGCAAATACAGGTTGAATATCTGTATCGAACGCCGTATGAAGCATATGTAATGAAATGGAATGTGATACAGTTTCGTTACCACTGGACCAAAAGGTCATTACATATTCATATGTTCATGATAGAATTCTGTTCAAAATTAGCATATCTTTTAGCGGCTCACATTCGATGACTCACAGTGTGCTTTTTAAACATTAAAGTCAGATGCATGTCTTCTATACATAAGAATCCAGGTACATATTCAATGATAATTACAACCTTAATAAATATGAAAAAGAAATTGTCGTAAAGAAATATACTGACAGCTTGGACGGAAAACTGCGGTCACAAAAGTGAATACCAGAACTGAGCAACAATGTATTGTTATGGAGCGGACATATTTCCTGGTTATTGTATGATATAGCTTTAAATCTTTAAATCAAAAGGTTTATGTAGGAAAATACAGTTTAATGCAATTTTAAGATGATTCTTGACAATCCCAACCTGTTTGATGGATTTTCCTTTTCAGCTGTTGTGTTATTGTTAGATGATAGAGATAAGTAATATCAGGTAGAATAAATGCATATGCCTTCTTAAATGAGCTGCGTAGTGCATTAAATTTAACGAGACGTGCAACATTCATGCTCAGTTGATTGTCTTTTACCGGAGTATCTCCAACGAGGAAGTGTATTGCAGTTAAGTTTCAGTAATTGATCTTTATTATAAACTAACCCCATATGACTCGCATTTTGATATATTTTATATATAGATTATAATGTTCTTGTGTGAATTATGAAATCGTCAGATATTTATATTTATATAGTTATATATGATAAGCAGTGAAACTTAGTAAATAAACAATGCCGTTTTAGGAGAACGTATCGAACCGCATCTTGTTTATTCGAACCGTATTGGTCTTGCGTATTTCGCTATCTAGGTATCTAGAGGACTATTAACTTTGTTAATAGACTGAACCAAGCGTGAGTGTGCTATGACTTTGTTTATTAAGTCTGTTACGAGTCTTAAAATAAGTAACAAACAAGAGTGAAGACAGCAAGCTTAGTAAATTTAAAAAATAATTTATATCACAAAACTACAAAGTGAAAAATGCGAAAAAAGAACTTACGGTATTACGAATCAAATCCAAAACTAATCCAAGAATTAAAGACACAAGTCCTAGTAGTAAAACGTCCAGAATAAAACTGAATTCAAGTCCCGAAGAGATCCAAAAGTTGAAGGCGATGATTTGTCTGTCATAGCCTACGAAGTTCTGATGTGTGAACAGTATCCTGTTGAATCACACAAATTGTATTTTACTGAATACTAATCTGTGTAATAAGCCCATACATATGGGGAAAAATGAATCTGGTATTAATTGTTTACATGAATGAAATAAATGAAAACTAAAATAAAAAATACACTCAGGTCAAGCAGAAATGAACTCAATTATGGACAAGGTCAAGTCCAACAAACAATGTTACATTACAATAGCATGTAATGAAATAGAAAAACTTAACGCTAACAAACAAACAGCTACATTAAATATACATAACAAGTCTTTATACCGCACTCAGCACCATGTAACACAGAAAAGTAAGTGTTTTAATTTCATAACGCTATAAATGTTTTCGAATCCTTCTTTTGCGCTTTGGTGACATTTGTAAGCAATGGTTCAACTATAGTTCTGTTATGCATCTCTTGAGATCCTTTATTATTTATTTTAAACTATCTGTACTTATAATAAATGAAGGTCTCAACAACTATTCACACGATGTGTAATCAATTTTCAGCCTTCATGCCTTTACGAATCCTGTACAATATTAGGTTCCGTTCTAAGCTGACACTACATGGAGCAGTTACAGGGGTCCTTATTAACATGATTGATCTCATGGTTAGAAACTGGATGAAAAGTATTCAGTAGCACGTGAAAAAGAGATTACAAACAAATACTTTGGTTATATTTTTGGACGCTAAATTGCTACTGGTAACGTTTTAATTACCTTCATGAAAATTAAAATTTTAAATTGCATATATCTTATTTTTCAGAAGAAAAAAGAAAGAATTAATTTGGCTTTGATTGTGGTAAACAACATCAAAATCAATTTTATATATATATATATATATATATATATATATATATATATATATATATATATATATATATATATATATATATATATATATATATATATATATATATATATATAAGCATTATAAGAGAAGAGTACCCCCTGATCCAAAGTATACCAATGACATGGGTTATCATTTTTGAAATCCTTTGTTGATTATTTTCAGTTTGATCAAATATGAATGTCACAATATACACATACATACGTATATGTGTATGTGTGCATGTATGTATGTGTGTGTGTATGATGAAAACAACTCCATTGTAATGTGTGTGATCACGGTTCAGTGCTATTGTACTAATCACCATTTAAGGTCAAAGCTACACACACTTACTCTTTTGTGTACATGCAAATTGCACATCTTTGCAAATATGTGAATTTGTTTTGCCTAAAGATTGGATAGGATCACTCATCACAAGACTATCAAAAGAACACGTAATTGTCTTCATGGGCCGACAACATTTTCCTTTCCTTGATTTGTTTTAAAACTATAACATAACAATTTGTTTACCTCTACGGCAGTGCCATTAAGAAACTGCATTTATTTGAATAATTGCAAGCTTTATTTCGATGTCATTTTCTTTATGTTTGGTATCTTTACTAAAATGATATCTTTCGGTAGACAATATCATTATCGCAATGATTGAGTGCATCGGTGTACGTACAAGTACATTATCATTTATAATAGATGGATCCATCTACGTCTATCTACGTATCATCTCATGCTAAACGAGATCTTGAGACATAAAGCCTGCTCTCCTTGGAATTTGATGTCTCTGATTATGGTACATATATTGGTCTCAATGGCACAGTATCATTTAGATATTGCTTGTCTGATGCTTCGATGATCCCAGCAGACATTACGTCTAAATGGCATCGTCTCTAAAACTCCTTCCATTTATTTCAGTGTGTAATTCCTAAAGACCATAAACTTGAACGGCGTCTGTGTGTTCAACGGTCTTCTAAAACTCTTGATGACACTTGTAAATTCAGGTCAAGATATAATTCCATTAACATTACGGATAATGATCCTGTTTTTGCAATGTATACTTTTGGGATGTTCGACAGAAAATATCGGTCTTAAATCACATATCTTCAAGATGCATTCATTTTAGATTACATCTGAAGCTAAGTGTTTCTGTTTCATGGAAAAAATATCTTATTGAAAATTGTATCCTATAATCAAATGGTCACCGATTATGCCTTTCTGTCAGAATAATTTACTTTTGAAGCAAGATTTCCAACGCTTGATACGCTCATTCGTTACATTACAATATATAAAATAATATACCTTCAGCCCGTTTCCCATGAGGTTATATTGTAGCAGGTTTCGAACTGGTATCCACGGGTAGCAAGTATAAAAGTATATATAGAGATAAAGAGAGAGAGAGAGAGAGAGAGAGAGAGAGAGAGAGAGAGAGAGAGAGAGAGAGAGAGAGAGAGAGAGAGAGAGAGAGAAGAATTAGCGTTGCAACTGAAATAATATTTTCAGCATAGATGGATTGATCGGTTCTTGGACACTGCTTTAAAGAATCTATTTACAAAATGCCATATTTCGTTGCCAATTTTTAAGAATATTATGTTTACTGGTCACACTACATTCTTGCCAGATAATTGACGATAAGGATTTGCGTACAAATGTTGTTTTGGAACCTTAATATGACGAATTACTCCAAAGTACCATGCATTGAAAATTGGAAGCCGCACTGAACGTATTATTACAATAGCTGATGGGATGGGTGTCAAGTATGGAGATTAGCAAACTGAAGTTTGAGGCTAAGATTTAGTTTTACTATCAGTCAATCAAAGAAGATCATTTCGATGAAATGACATTTGTGATTAGTCAATATCAATCAAATATTCATATTAAGTTCAAGAGTTGT
This sequence comes from Unio pictorum, assembly GCA_030141615.1. Taxonomy (NCBI): domain Eukaryota; kingdom Metazoa; phylum Mollusca; class Bivalvia; order Unionida; family Unionidae; genus Unio; species Unio pictorum. Next base: position 87,906 of record JARLTB010000360.1, on the reverse strand, counting down.
GTGGATTCCAAACCTGTTTTGTGTACAATGGTTTCTTAAAAAAACTTAACCGGATTTTACATTCTGAAATCTCTCATTGTCGTAACCATGGCCACCCTATTCATAATTATGTTGAGTCGTAACAAACACAGAGTATGAATTTGTTCCAGATTGTAAAGATTGATACTGAGTTGTAAATTATCGGATTTCTAATTTGATTGGACATAATTTTCGGGCTTTTTCTTCTTTTAAATGCTGGAGTTAAGCCAATTGCCTGACTACAATATACAATAATGAACCATAAATAAGGATTTAGTTCTAAAGAATGCATTGTGAAGATGGGATGATCCAAATACTAGGTCCCAGCTTGATCAATTCTGGTCACTTTAAAAAATCAAATAAACAGCTTTTTAGGTAAAACGAACTGGGAACCAAATATAAATGGGACCTGCGTTACCTGGAACGTTTCCTTTCGGTTTATATGGCATTTATTGTGACAGATTGTGGAGAGACATTTGCTGATACTGACTTTTGTGATCGTCTTCAAATAGTGGGGGCGTGATGGATGACAATTGTTTCCCCCGCGCAACATGAAAAAACGGGGGGGGGGGGATGGGTGAGGCGCCGTCAAGAGTCTCGTTTTAGTTGAAATTTGTGTTGAATATCACCTCACGTTATTGTATATTACCGGTAGTCCAATTTCCGCTCCGGTGGCCTAGTGGTTAGAGCGTCCGCCGCAGAAGCTGAAGGTCGTGGGTTCGATCCCCGGCCGAGTCATACCAAAGACTTACAAAAATGGTACTAACAACTACCTCGCTTGGCGCTCAGCATTAAGAGGTTAGTGTTAGGACTGGTTGGCCGTGTGTCAGGATAATGTGACTGGGTTATACATCATGCTACATGTGTGCGGCATGATGCCCCTGTGCTAGACATCACTATGAACTGCTCTCACTGCAGACATTGTAGTTATATGACTGAACAGTTGTTAAAGCTTCGTTAAAAATCCTAATCACACATTAATTCTCTGGACTAATACTTTTTAATCACATTACATTCATCAATGTATGTATGTATGTTTGTATGTATGTTTGTCTGTCTGTCTGTCTGTCTGTCTGTCTGTATGTATGTATGTATGTATGTATGTATGTATGTATGTATGTATGTATGTATGTATGTTTGTATGTCTGTCTGTCTGTCTGTCTGTATGTATGTATGTATGTATGTATGTATGTATGTATGTATGTATGTATGTATGTATGTATGTATGTATGTATGTATGTATGAATGTATGTATGTATGTATGTATGTATGTATGTATGTATGTATGTATGTATGTATGTATGTATGTATGTATGTATGTTGGAAGGTGGGTAGGTCGGTTGGTTGGTAGGTAGGTATGTAAGTATATCGGTATAGTTTCTTGTTTGTAAATGCACAGTAGCATTTGTATAGATAGAGCTAATGAAGATCACTGATAAAACTGAGAGTTTATAGTTTCCAAGAATATCTTTTATCCTTATTCTAATTAAAAATGTTATTTTAGACTCTAAAATTTGATTGGGAAATCATTGTATCATATTAATTAAGTGCAGAATATCCAGATACGGGTGATATGATAGAGAATCACAAATGTCATATACGTTTTGCATGATATCATTGAAATTATTTAAAACAATGACTGTATTCTTATTCCCGCTCAAGAATAACTGTTCTATTATTCTTATCATATAAACAGATGCCATATCTTTCGTCATGCAGATATGTAATCTTTCGTCGTGCAAATGTGTAATCTATCTCACAGGACAGTTTGGTTTAGGAAATAATGACATAAGCGTCTGAAGAATAAACAGGTCCGAATTGTCTTTCTAAGTAATCCAATCGTGTGTTTGAGTAAACACTTTATTGTCCTCGGAACGGAAATAAACCTGATACGAAGCATGTGCAGCACTGAAAGCAGATAAGACTACCATTTAATTTTGCTGCGTATTAAACATTCAACACCGGAATGTACAACTGTGTTACGATGTGTGGCCGACCGCAATTTTTCTTATTTCAGCTTTGGTTTTTTGCTGTAGGTATTAAACACTTACACACACATACTAGTACTCACCCTGAGATTAAAACCTATCTTTCTGAAGTGTAAATTACGTGTTTGCCTTCGTGAACCATCGAAATGCAAATATTCAGCCAACGATTACAACCGTTCAACACGAGATAAAGACATGTTTTCTTTTCAGTTTTATTTCAATATCAAAGCTTACTTTTTTCGTGTCTGATCAATGGAAAATATGTATATAAAAAGAATGTACGTAGGTACACTGTTTTTTATACCGCATGAAATTTCAACAAAGAGTTTTATATATATATATATATATATATATATATATATATATATATATATATATATATATATATTAACATTATATGTGTCCATCAAATACACCATCATACTTGTTACTGAGCAATACAATGATCACATATGTTGAAAACTCTACATTGACCATATATGTGGACAAATATATATATATATATATATATATATATATATATATATATATATATATATATATATTCCATCAACAGATTTAATGCTGTATCTCACGACAGCCTGATAAGGAATATGAATGCTCCAAATGGATGGTTGAGGAATGACGTCGTTTAGTCCATTCCTCTTGACATGCCGAAGTATCAATTGGATATGCTGTTGATATAAGTCTGTATGACGAACACAGCTTTAACAAAAATATGCAAATGACATTCATCGTGTTTTCATCGTGGCGTTAAGACAATAGAAGGGTTGGAATGTAGACAAAGCAAAGGTTTCTTGCTAACAACGCTGCAAAAGAAATCTTAAAGAGAGATCATTTTAGCTTTTACTGTAATAATAAGAAAACTCGAATGTGGTTTCCAAGCAAACATTCATGATATTTTTTGACAATAATTTACATTCGTCTGATAACACAGATTTCGGCGGTACTAAGAAGATATGCTCCGATCTTTGACTGTTTAGAAAAATAACGTACTTTATTCGAAAAAGAATGTTATTATTAGGAACATTATTTTGATGCAAGAATGATCCCGTAAAATAGTACTAGATGATCAAGGTGGAAAGTATTCAAGAAGCAAACTGATTCTTTAAAATCCATCATTTCCAAGAAGTCTAAGGAGAAGTGTTCTGCGACTGTGCTTCTGTACAGCTTCTTTGTCATCGAATCAGATCTATGAAGGCTGATAATTTCGTGTAGCCTTTCATTTTTTCCGACATACTTAAGACTACAGACATTACATGTGATGAAACACGTCTCCTCTCATGACCACTCTTTCAGTGATTTAGTACTTATACTACGTTTTCTGTTAGGTCTTCCTAGGTGGAACAGTGCCTCCAACACGTTTGTTAACTATACTGTATTCAGTTTTAATGAAACAATGAGAAAGTATGCATTCTCAATGATGACAAGAATATTTAATAGTAAGAACTGTATATTGAAATCTCTTTGGAACTATGTAGTTCTGAAACCAAGAAAGTAAACAAATCTTAATGGACACGCCGCATTAGAAATTGAAACAAAGCGATTTAAACCAAGAAGAACAGTAGAAAAAAACAGCCATACACAAAAAGTTGTCTTTTCGCAGCCGACATATTTTCTTCAACATAATTATCTAAATTTGGTTGTTAGTCACCCAATATCCTATTGTTACTACTATATCAAAGAACTATCTGGGAAATAATTTACACTAACATAAAATTACATAAAAGAAACAGATATCGTCATGGCTCATCGATAATTATTTAAGAGTCGAAAGCGCTCAGGCTAGTTAGATACTAGTTTGGCACTATATATATATATATATATATATATATATATATATATATATATATATATATATATATATATATATATATATATATATATATATATATATGTGTGTGGACTACGTATGGTACCAATACGAAATATTTACACAAAGTAAACAATATTTCAGCAATTAAATTCCATTTCAATTTCATATTTTAACTCGCTGCATATGCGCCTCAAATTCTCAATAAAGCAATGATGTAAAGATGAACATGTAAACACTTCACCGTGAGATCAATTATAGCAAGATGTTGTTGCCGCGAAAATAACCTCTGGATAGTAATTCATATTTATTTGTACTTGGTGACTCTAAAACAATGTTTCTGCATGAAACAATTGGATTAGCCGATATATTTATATATTGATGAACGTTTCGTGAAAACTTAAGTAATATCATTCTGGGATCGCTTTTATTCACAGATATAATATCTAGAGACCTGTGGTTATTGCAAAGTTGTTAACTAGCAAGAGTGCCAGTACGGGATGGGCTCGCATTGCTTATGTATCCAGTACAATATCTATTTCATAGACTGGTTACCGGCATTTTCAGAAAGGTCCATACAGCAAATCTGTCAATGCAAATCATAGCTTTAGACTGGCATTTCCTGATTGTATCAATCTAATAATCCAGGCTATTTCCTCTACTTAACGCTGGTGCCGACGATAAATTGGCAAGACCTTCCGGCCGGCTGCTTGGCGGGTGATGGGTCTATCCTGATCTCTACCAATTATTGGCAAAGACAGGCACAAACAGACATTAGATGCACAATTTATCTTCCTCTGTGTTGTGCATTTTATTTGGTATAATAAAGATAACGATATTTCAGAGACATGGAGAGGAAAAGTTAGTTAATCAGGCGGATCGGTAGGTACAACGGTATATGGTTTTGGTATAGCCATTAGGGGAATGAGAGACGTTCCGATTGGTGGCAAGTACTAGCTAGATTGACGAACAGATTGGTGGGTAGAAGATATATAGATGGAGTGACCGGGGAGCAAGGAGGTTAATAACGTATATATGAAGGAAGTTAGATTGATGAATTCGTTGACAAGTAGGTTACATTTTTAAGTTATTGGGCAGTTAGGAAAGATGCCGTTATTTAGGTAGGCAGTAGTATATGGGATATGTATGACATTTATACATGCGGTAAGGTATAGGATATAGACCGTTATTTAGACAGGTAGGCAGTAGGGTATAGGTAAGAGGCCATTATTTAGACAGGTTGGCAATATGGTATAGGTATGAGGCCGTTATTGAGACAGGTAGGCAGTAGGGTATAGGTAAGAGGCTGTTATTTAGACAGGTAGGCAGTATGGTATAGGTAAGAGGCCGTTATTTAGACAGGTAGGCAGTAGGGTATAGGTATGAGGCCGTTATTGAGACAGGTAGGCAGTAGGGTATTGGTAAGATGCCGTTATTTAGACAGGTAGGCGATATGGTATAGGTAAGAGGCCGTTATTTAGACAAGTAAGCAGTAGGGTATATACGCAATGAAGGTAGATAGTTATAAATTGTCAGGATGAACACTTTATATCAGCACTTTAAGGCCATGTTAGGCAGTAGGGTATAGGTAAGAGGCCGTTATTGAGACAGGTAGGCAGTAGGGTATTGGTAAGATGCCGTTATTTAGACAGGTAGGCGATATGGTATAGGTAAGAGGCCGTTATTTAGACAAGTAAGCAGTAGGGTATATACGCAATGAAGGTAGATAGTTATAAATTGTCAGGATGAACACTTAGATATACATTCAGGTGAGAGCGTAGAAGGATGTGTTCCGTAGTCGATAGAAATCAAACCGGAATATTATGTCTCGACAATGACGCAATGAGTTAGAAGGGGTAGGGCGTCCAGACAAATATGGAATACCCAAGGTTCGATATTTAAAAGACAGAAATAAGCATAGTATTCATTTATTTAAGTTTTGTACCAACAGGTGAGTTGGAAATGAGAGTCTTATTGAGTATTTAGTAATGACTCTTATTTGCTTCCAGTTGTGGAATCACCAAATTACAGCTAGAAACACATTGAAAGTAGTTACCGATGTAAAAACAGTGCAGCACGTTCAAATTACAATATATTAAATGAATGCATAACATCTTTAATTGTTGTAATGTAAAATGTGCATGCGAAAGTTTGAATATAATCTTGAATGCGGGCTTCATGTCAGATTGCTCGACCCGATATATTCTGTGTGCCAATGTATAAAAAGAGTATGGTGGATAAAACGACGTATAAAATTATAAACACATAACGTTAGTCGGTAGCATTGTAAAATTATCTTACCGCTTTTTAAATATGAGATTGACAAAATTCCTTGATGAGAACAATTAACTGTTTGAAACTCAAATTAGATTGACAAAAGTTTAATATACAATATATTTATTTCGCATAGTCCTATTGATTTATTTTTGACATTATAAAAATGACCTTTTTGTGTAATGTTCTTAAGCTTAAAAGTGCACGAACACTTAAAATCATAGTAAGAGTTTTATTTAATCGATATCGGGGAAAATGTTTTGATGTTGTATTAAATATTTATAATGATATTCAACAACCTGTTTGTGAGAATAATGAATATTCCGTCTGCCGGTGCATATGATCTAAGACAAGGGAAGATTTTACTCCACTATTGTGTATCCTTAATCCTAAATAAATAAATGGTTTTCGTGGTTCTACTATACACTCCGAGCATACAATTGTTGTAAATGTTTGTAATGTCATGTCGCTTTTGTACGTTGCTGTCTTTATAATTGTTGTAGATAACCATACTGACATGCACCATAGCTATCACGCATAGTAGATAAATGGAAGCATACAATCCATACGGAGAAAGCTTGTATTTGCTTCTAATGAAAAAAACAAAACCAAAACAAACCCCAAACAGATAACACATAAACGTTGATATATATATATATATATATATATATATATATATATATATATATATATATATATATATATATATATATATATATATATATATATATATATATATATATATATATATATATATATATATATAGAGAGAGAGAGAGAGAGAGAGAGAGAGAGAGAGAGAGAGAGAGAGAGAGAGATTAAAACTAACATGGCCTTAAAGTGTTGATATAAAGCACTGTGATATAACAATACTATTGTTAGATCAAATTGTGATCCGCCCGTGGTGCAATATTACGCATACATGAACATTCTTGGAACTGTGTGCTGTTGGTTTTATTCCTCTAGATCAATGATGAATTTCCACTCATTAGTCATTTGTGATGTATGAAAATAGGATACAAAAGTAATAATAATCTCCGTTTTATGAATGATTTTAACAAGGTACACATTTAATCGCAATCCTTTCTTTCTCTGTTCCCCCCTCCCCTCTCATGCACAAGGGGCAAACTTTGCATAAATCTGGAGTGAAAGAGAAAGAAAATTGGGCTGGATAAAAAACCTTGAAACTGAAATTCCACCAAGTAACCTACAACATCATTCTTAATAGCGGTATGTATACACTTCCCTTGGGACCTCTCTAAAGTGTTTATTTAATTAATGTTACAAAGTTGCAATTAGAAGAGAGATATAAATTTATGGTTTGTAGTAATGTTAATTTAATCAGAATAATGACTTAGATCAACTTTAAATATATTAAAATATTTTAATTATCTCTTGTTGGTTCGTCGTTTCGCTTATATTATATTCCACTGTAATTTCTTTTCGCCGGTGCGTCAGTATATTGATGAGCTTTCAGTATTCATGAATCAATGTGTCTGTAGGCATAGTGCTCTACTTTCTTCATTAAAATCATCTTTTGTGTATAAATCATAAGTGTAACTTATATTAATTTAATCACTATGAATACAAATATAAATTAAAAAAATTAAAAAAACAAAAACTTATCAAGATGAAAAGGTGATTGTGAAAAAACCAAAAAAACAACAACAAAACACAACATTTTGTAACGGACACACTCGGCTGGGATGTGAGGTAATTCACTAATCCAATACACAGCTGCCTCTCGTTAATCTAACTCCGTTCAAATGGCAGATATGTCTTTGTATGTGATATAACTAAAATATATGTATCATATGTACTCGGCAAGCCTCGTTTTCTTTTAATGAAAAATTTATACATCTGGTGGTATATCGTTGATACAGAGTACATACTATATATATATATATATATATATATATATATATATATATATATATATATATATATATATATATATAGTGAAATTGGTTTTCATTAATTAGTATCATTAAAACTCGCATAATAAACTATTGTGCTAGATTAAATAGTGATAATGAGGCAAAATGTTATACGTTGACACACATATAAATCATTAATGTGACAACTGTCACAACAATAAATGGATAGTAGGAGAATAATTTAAATTACATAATGATGTGTTTAGATATGTATGGAGAGACCCAAGTCAAATGATTAACGTTAATACACGGTAGAAGTACAAGTCAAAGATCAATATTATCATGTTTGGGAAGATAACATAACTACGTAGCCTAATGGTTATAATTACAGTTTAGATGAAAATAGTCTAGAAATGCATACTACATAAATAAATTTGCATGACTAAGATTTATAAATAATCTAGTAATTAATACAGGTAACATACGACGCTTCAAATATACTTGCCGGTTATTTGATTCTGTTTTCATAATTTTGTAAGCGCTGTCAATCATTATGTTCTGTTATCACATGCTATATCCATGTTCATTTTCAGATATGCCTCATATGTTGTTAGTTTTACAACCTGAGTATAATACAGTCTCGTATTGCTGATATTATATATTGTGAATTGATAGATAGGTCTGTTCTTGTGAACGCATTGCAGAAAGAGCTTTCTTCGGAAGCATGTTAAGGTCAGAAAAAAATGTATATGAGAAACTACCGAATTTCGACTGTTGACAGTCTATATGATACTAAAAATATATTCATGTTTTGCATGATCCTAATAGGTATCTGCATATTGCTGAAAGAAAAATGAATCTTGAAAATCTTGTAATCGCTACTCCTCCTGAATAAATAGTCATGTCAACTTTTAGTCTTTGTATTTTAACTTAAAGACTTCTTACGATGCCTTGTCACAACCCAACTTGAAGCGGAAGTCATATTTTCACCAGGGGCATGCGTATAATGTCAAGTTTTGCTTAATGAAAAATCTACTAATCACGTATCCAGCATAGTTTTGAAAATCTTGTCAGTACTACCCCTGAATGGAAATTCATATCTATACTGATTATTAACTCATCTCGTCTTCCTGTGGATAGTTACATCAATATAGGGCTATCATCAAAATACTTCGTATGATACCTAGTTGGCCAGAAATGAAAATATAGTCCCAGTCGTACTCCCAATATGGTTCACATAACGAATGCCTTAAAGATCTTTTTGTCTCTACTCCTGAAGGGGATGACATCATGACAAGAAATGTCTTCATGATATCCGCTTTGCCCTAAATGAAAATATGTGTAAAAGTTATATCTTAAAGGTGTTCTATACCAGGTACTATGAAAGTCTTATTATTGCAAAGGAACATCAGTAAGGGTTTGAACGCTTTTCGACGCTATTTGTCAGATACCGCATTCAATCGCAATAATTCCGATAACACGGTATCTGGCAATAAATTCAGTAGAACCAATGGTGAAATGATGCGCTGAATATTGGACCGGAATTTTTTCTTGCAGTAAAGATACTAATCTTTATTTGTAATTTTAAAGACATCACTTTTCAGAAAATTGTTTTGGTCACGCATTCCCACTGAGCAATATAAAATGAATAACTTCAATTTAAGCAACCGACTATTATTATGTCTTTCCCATTGACATAGTTACTATGCCTCCATGTTGGATTTGCAAAACCTAATATTGGCTTCCGGGTTTGGTACTAAGTAACACCGACATTTTGCCAATAATATTTACTTTACATTGACATTCCTGGCTTCCGTGTCACGTAAACCTTCTTGCCCTTACTGATACAGTTTTCATGTGATATTCCTCAGACAGTAAATTCGAGCAAATTCGGTCTGTTTTTACATTTTTAGGGCGAGAAAATGCGATGTTAATTCTCTGCATAAAGATTGATTACTGCATACATTTTTTGCAAAATCTCAATCCTTGTGACAATATCGTTATCTTACATAAATATCAATGATGTCAGAATTTTATTTGAAATAACTAGATTCGGAAGTCTTTCGTTTAGTGATAGGCAAGGAGCAAACGGAAAATAAAAAACTCTTTCACTTGTCATACGGCATTAGAAACCAATTCGGCATATCTGCGCTTAATTTTCGTACAGGAATATTCAATCAATCATACGGAAGAGGTGGTCCAGTACTCATTCTTCCATCCAGTTTCTGTTAATCATGTCGTCAAAGTATACTAATAAATCTGAGCTTTGTTCTTCCTTTAACAGCATCATGAGTTTCAAACTATAATTTTCAGCTATACTTTATAAACCAAAATATATCATAAATATTGCATTAACAAATTAAAAATCCAAACAAATGCAATTAAGGAATGGTAGGGATACGGATCAATGATAAATATTGGGTTTTCTGAAGTACATCTCATGCTTCAAGGCTATGATCACTATGATAAGATTTTTCAACTGTTTTTATATTTGGAAACCCCATGATTTTAGAGTTTTCTGATTTTTTTTAATATCAATAAAATTTTGTAAGACTAAATCTTCTCATTTATATCTTCAGGACCATCCGAAATGGAAAAGTACTGTATTCTCGTATAAAACAAATCTCTCCAATTTACCAGATCGAATTTTCTTCTGAACGTATGCCCATACAGTAAATATTAAGATATTATTATTTGTTTAAAAATCAGTGATCGATCGTTTAGACGTACAACAACCTATAATCAACATATGAATACACACAATGTATATACTACATATTACAAAGCTCAGCAATTAACAAGGTAGGTTTCAGTATTAATGGCAGTTCAATGATGTTATGGGATATTTATTGCAAGTTTCATTTATTGAATAGCCAAGAGTTTGCGATACGACACCAAATTAAAATGGCTAAAATCATTCTTTGCTAGGTTACATATTGGAAGTAAAAATATTTGCTGGTAAACATCCAGTTGAAATAAAATGATTGTGTGATACCTTTGAACTATCTGTCATATAAACACGTCCATAGAGTCTGGTGCTATCCAAACTTATTCCAAGAAGGAAATTAAGCATGGATTGAGGACGTTTCTCTGCTGGAAGTACGTTAATCTGGCCATGCACTGAATTAGAAGATTCATCTTTGTCGGAGACGAGAATTTTGATTAATAGGTTACACCGTAAAGAAAAATATAAGTCATGCTGCAAGAAGGCGGTCTAATTTTGATGTAATGACAGGTCCCTACCTTTGAAAGGCAAAATAGGCAATCGCTTTGGATCCCCGCATTTTCATGAAACCGCCTCAGCAATGCAGTTTGTTTGCTTTGGGCTTCGCGCTCAAACCTTTCTCTCTATTGTCCTGCACATCTTCAGGCATGGCCTGCATAATGGTAGTGTGCGTAAGCTTGTTGAAAACGTACTAAGCTGGATCGGTACTAGTCGGAATTCGTATTTGTGACGATCGAATAGCTGGTTGATGGATTGTAGAAGTTAATGTCTTTTGAATCCCTTTCCTGTCTGACCGCCATTTTGTAATGCCTTAAGCTCGACACGTCTAAATTACCTAAAATTTCATCACGTGCTTAAACATACGTATAATATACTTACACAATAATGCGACTGTTCGCAAGTTAATGCGACGTATATTGTTGTTTCCCTGCAAGCAATGATATGTTGTAAACAATACATGATGCAGGGTCAATCTAATTAATTCCAATTATGTTTACATACATTTATTTTACGATAGACAAAATGCATTCCAAAAATCAAGGACTAAATCACAATCCTCAGCTGAATGGGGAATACATTAAAGTGACCAACAAAAAAAAAACTAATGCAAGAGGAACATAATACAAAGTAGTTTTGGTAAATATTTAAACTAGTTACGTCATGTGTCCAAAACATTGTTGTACCTTTAAGGTTGCACGTTATGTTCCTCTTTTTCTGCTGTAGATTCATCTAGATAATAATGACGATGAAAATGATGAACATTGCTTCATGTTCATAATCGTTTTCGTATTCTCTTCTTCCCCATTCTTCATAGCTGATGGGTTTTCCTATCTCATATTCTAATCAGTGAATGTTATAATTAGATATTGCATTTGCGTTTTCAATTTCTTTGCTTGCTTTTCCTTTCTTGTTGTACAACCGGTTTGCGCCTAGTTTATTTTCTCCGTAAAATCTGATATATTATGTTGTGTGTGTAACAATTCTAGTCATGTCTAATGCTAATAGCACATTAATAGTTTGTTTGTTTTTTTTGTTCATTTTTTGTTCGTTTGTTTCTTCTGTTAGACATATTTCTTTTTTCACATCTTATTCAGCCTTTCCATCCTTGTATATGCGGCCAGCAATCACACTTTAATCCAGTTATATTCATCTCCACTGCGTGATTTTCAAAGCCCGGACATACATTTCATTGGATAATAATAATAATTTCTTTGATAATGGCATAGAACCTTTATCCATGCTTATCATTGCATGAATTTATGTAATGTGTGCATTTGCCATTGCCAGAAAAGGAACGAGTCTCTTAGCGTAGAATGAAGATTGTAGAATACGTTGAAACTTTAACAAAAAAACCTGAGCACAAACCCAGATACAATATTTCAATGCAATTTGCAAAACTACATCGACAGAGATATGGAAGCTTCCTTTTCATCAAAATTTGCAACCGTTCGACAGGAACAATATAACTGGGGTTTCCTCATATTTGTGTAACAAGTATCAACGTGTTGCTGTAAAAGTTCAAGGTTCGGAAATGTGCAATGTCATTGCTTGGGTGCCTCGAGGGTCTGTTTGGGGCTAAAATATTCGTTATGCAGTATATAAATGTGATGCCTCTATTTGTATTGCAGTATATAAATAAAATGCCTCTATTTTTAAACCACTCATAGTGCGTTTTATTTGCTGATAACATAATGTATTATAAATAGATCAGAATGATAGGGGATTACGAACTATTTCAGATCTAAATGTTTTGGACATTGTTTTCGCGCAGTAGAAGAACAGATCTTTTGATGAAATCTTATAACGTTCAGATTATCTGGGGAAAATACACAAGTTACTAAATGTGTTTATATGGTGACGCCGTTTATTCGTAAGAAAAGACGTTTTACCGTTAAGGAAGTGCATTTAAATGCAATGAATGGTAAAGTGTCCATACATCATTACTTTTTAATTATGCCGTAATTTGAAGAAATGAAATGCTTATTGGTCTAGTAACAGTGCCAATCCAATGTCGTACAAGTGTGTCTCGCTAGTGTAACAAAATGAAGTACTTCTAATGCAATACCATGACGCTAATATATTTCGAAAATACATGCATTTTTACAAAGATTTTAATAGCACGACAGTCGGCAAAAGCTTGATTTTCTCATACCGTAGTCATAGCGGTGTGTTTTCCTTCTTCATGTATTCCACTTCTTAGTCTTATCATCATCATCATTACCGCCCCGTCATCCTCCTACTCTTTGTCACCGTAGGAGTATTCATCATCATTATCATTGTTGTATTTAGGATCATCTCTATCTTCTTTATCTTTTTTTCAATTCTTTTCGAAGCTTTCTGTCAGCTACCGCATTCGATCGCCATAATTCCATTAACACGATACTAGGCAATAACTTCACGCAGAACAAATGGCGAAATCGTGCGCTGTATATTGAGCTGGAAATTCGTCTTGCAGTAAAGATACCTTTCATTATTTGACTTTTAAAGACATCACTATTCACAAAATGGTTTTAAGCACACATTCCCATTGAGTACTATAACATGAAATGCTTCTTCTATTCAAGCGACAGAGTGTATTTATGATTATAGATTTCTCATTGACATATTTACTGTTCCTCCGAGATCGATTTATAAACCTAATATTGACTTCAGGGTTTTTAGCAAGTGATGCTGACTTTTCTCAGTATTATTTATCTTCCCATGCTATCGCTGGCTTCCGTGTCACGAACACATTCTTCCCCATACTGACGCAGTTTTTATGTGATATTCCTCAGACAGTAAATTTAAACGAATTCGGTCTGTTTTGACTTTTTCGGGCGCGAAATTGCCATGCTAATTCTCTGCATAAAGTTGGAGGACTGCATTCAATTTATGTGAATTCTTTAACTCTGTTGAAGAGTGAGATGTAATTGATGCACAGTGTAGATATTTTACTATATTCTTAATCCTTTTAACAATATCTTTTTCTTGTATAAATATCAAAGATGTCAAGAGTTTTATTTGAAATCACTTAAATTCGGAAGTCTTCTATTTCAAGATAGGCGAGGGGAACTCTTTTCCTGTAATACTGCATGAGAAACAACATTCGGCATATTCCGCTGATGTTCATTGAGCAATAATATTCTATCAATTCTACAGAAGAGGTGGTCGATTAATCATTCTTCCTTCCGGTTTCTATTCATCATGTCATCCAGTATGCTAATAAATTGGATCTTTGTTCTTCATTTAACAGCACCATGAGTGTCAAAATCCATACTTTTCATATGTACTTTCAAAGCCAAAACAACGAATAAGTATTACATTTACAGATTAAAACAAAATCCTAACACAACACTTAAGGAATGGGAGTTATACAGATCGACGATAAATATTGGCTTGTCTGCTGTACATCTCATGCTTCAAGGCTATGATCATTACGATAAGATTTTCCAACTGTTTTATATTTGACAACCCCATGACTTTAAAGTTTTCTGATTATTGTTATATCAAAAATGTTTTATAAGACTAAATTTCGCAATTCTATGTTCAGGACCACCGGAACTGGAAAATGCACTTTATCGTCGTCAATAAATCTCTCCAATTTGCCAGATCGAATTTTCAACTAAATGAACGCCCATGCAGTAAATATTTCAGATATTATTATTGGTTTAAAAAACGAAACAATGGTCGATTATGCAGACTTACAATAACTTAAATTCAACATATGAATAAGCACAATGGATTTACTACATATTATAAAGCTCAGCAATTAACAAGGTATGTTTCCGTATTTTTGTCCGTTATTGTGTATGACTACCGGTTCATTATATAGATCAATCACACAGCAAGAATTTTAATTCTTTTAAAAGAACAACGTTAATCATTCCGAATTCGTTTGAATACACATTTCTGGGTATTAAAAGAACTTCAATGATGCTAAGGGATATTTAGTAGAAGTTTCATTTACGGAATGGCCGAAATCGTGCCAGCAAATTTTGTGATACGACACCAAATTAAAGAGATTAATCCAGTCTTTGCTAGGTTACACATTGGAAATGAAATTGTTTGCAGGTGACCATCCAGGAAAACTCATAAAATTTGAGTTATTTTCTTAGAGATAAAAATAGTCTACCCTTTAGAAAATGATTGCGTGATACCTTTGAACCATCTGTCATATAAAACATGTCCATTGATCTTGTTGCTAACCAAACGTATTCCAAGAAGGAAATTAAGCCTGGATTGATGACGTTTCTCTGCTGGAAGTACGTTAATCTGGCCACGCACTGAATTAGAAGATTTATCTTTGCCGGAGACAAGCTTTTTAATTGACATTGCTTTTCTTACACAGCATAGAAAAATATTAATCATGCTCCTACAAGGCAGTCTTGTTTTGACATAATGACATGCCCCGCCCAAAAAGGCAAGGAGAACGCAGCAACTGCATTGGGCCCCTCCGCCTTCAGGAAATCGACTCAGTAATGCAATTTATTTGGTTGGTGCCCCGCGATCATCGCTTGAGTTCTTTCCTGCTGTCTTCTGCCTCTCACATCCTAAGGCCTATCTGCATAATGATATTGTGTGTTAGCTCTGTGAATACGTACTAAGCTGGATCGGTACTTGTTGGATTTCGTATTTGTGACGATCGAATAGCTGGTTGATAAATTGGAGAAGTTAATGCCTTTTGAATCCCTTTCCTGTCTGACCGCCATTTTGTACATGCCTCAAGCTCAACGCATCTAAATCATCTAAACTTTCATCACGAGTGTAAATATACGTATTATCTACTTACACAGTAATGCAAAAGTTCTCAAGTTAATACGACAGATATTGTTGTTTCCCTACAAGCAAGGATATGTTGTAAACAATACATGGTGCAGGGTCAAGCTAATTAACTCCAATTATGTTTACATACATTTATTGTATGATAGACAAAATGCATATCAAAAAGCAAGGACTAAATCACAATCCTCAGTTGAATGGGGAAAATATTAAAGTGACAAAGAAACTAATGCAAGAGGAACATGATATGAAGCATCTTTGGTAAATATTTAAACTAGTTACGTCATGTGTCCAAAACATTGTTGTACCTTTAAGGTTGCACGTTATGTTCCTCTTTTTTTTGCTGTAGATTCATCTAGATAATAATGACGATGAAAATGACGAACATTGCTTCATGTTCATAATCGTTTTCGTATTCTCTTCTTCCCCATTCTTCATAGCTGATGGGTTTTCCTATCTCATATTCTAATCAGTGAATGTTATAATTAGATATTGCATTTGCGTTTTCAATTTCTTTGCTTGCTTTTCCTTTCTTGTTGTACAACCGGTTTGAGCCTAGTTTACTTCTCCGGAAAATCTGATTAATTAGGTTGTGTGTGTAACAATTCTAGTCATGTCTAATGCTAATAACGCATGAAATAGGTTGTTTGTATTTTTGTTGATATATTTTTCGCTTGTTTCTTCTGCTAGACATATTTTCTTTTC
Organism: Unio pictorum; assembly: GCA_030141615.1. NCBI lineage: Eukaryota > Metazoa > Mollusca > Bivalvia > Unionida > Unionidae > Unio > Unio pictorum. The sequence continues at coordinate 71,247 of JARLTB010000360.1, read as the reverse complement.
TATTTTTTATACATATTTTATAAGACTTGCCATCCTTGTATATTCGGCCGGCAATTACCCTTTAGTCTATTTATATTCATCTTCACCGCCTGATTTTCAATGTCCAGACAGACATTTCATTCGATAATAGTATTAATTTCTTTGATGATGGGATAGAACCTCTATCCATGGTTCATCCTTGCATGAATTTATATAATGTGTGCTTTTGCCAGTGTCAGAAAAGGAACGAGTCTCTTAGTGTGGACTGAGAATTGTAGAATACGTTGACTTTTTTTAAAACCTGAGCGCAAACCCAGATGTAATATTTCAATGCAATGTGCAAAAACTACATCGACAGAGATATGGAAGGTTCCTTTTCATCAAAATTCGCAACTCATCGATAGCAACTGTTCCTCATATTTGTCATTGTTGCTTCAGAAGGTCAAGGTTCGAAAATGCCATTGGTATATTGCCTGAAGGGACTATTTGGAATAGACTGAAATATTTGTATTGCGGTACATGAATAAGATGCCTGTATTTGTAAACACTCAAGAATGAATTTTAGCTGCTGATAACAGAATGTGTTATACATAAATCAGAATGATAGGCGATTACGAACTACTTCAGACAGACAGTAGACAGATTGAATGGATGCTTAGAGAAATGTCAGTTGACAATTAATGTAAAGAAGGTTTGTACGAGTTTTATAAAGAAGAAAATGCACATTTTCTTTCGGTTTCTATGTGCGAGATGTTTGTGAAAGATTTGGGTGTATGGTTGACTAATACCCTCGGTTTGAAGGTCCATGTGAAGACCACTGCATCTAAAGCGGATACAATGTTGCTTATTGTGTGTTTTGTTCACAGCGCACTTAAAAAACACGTTGTAAAAGACGTACCCTCTGAACTGCGCGTGCGCGGCAGCACATCCGCTTTGATATCCCCGCGCAGCTGATGTGTCAATCCAACATTGAATTTTGCTCAAGTCACCGTAATGCTTGCACAATGCAGCGCGCATTTGCGAACATCTACCATTTCCTTATAGGGAACGTTGTTTGTAACTATATCGGTCATAGCTACATTGCAACCATCTTTTGTAAGGTGTAGATTTGAATGCTGTTATCAAATCTGGTCCCATCATCAATCTTTTTGTACTCAAGAAACTGAAACGGTTCTTTTGAACACGAGAAATTACTACCTTTTGATACAAACTACAAAATATATTAACCTCATTTTTATATACACTTTGAAATAAAATACCTTATGGTAACTGAAAGGACCAATACATAGGTACATACTTGCTGTTATTTGTACGTGAATAGATGCATGATGTTGAAGCAAATATACTTTTTAGATGTTATGTAACTTGCATTGTTCTCAGTTCTGTCATTGGGTCCACGAGTCTGATTTTTTTCTGTGAACGCATTTAATTAACACAGAACATAAAACAAGAAGTTGCTTGAAAAAGATGTTAGAAGAATTGAATAAATTGAATTACTACAAGAATCAATTGTAAAAGAAAATGGTGTGCAACAAAACCTAAAATTGCATAAATAATTTTTTTTTTCTCATATTTACTAAAGCAGCAAATATTCTGTTCGGGACTAATCGCACAAATTCGATTCATGCAAAGTTTGATCAAATGGGCACATCAGGCAATTAATATTAATATTAATATTAATATTAACATTAATATTAATATTAATATGATTAATATCAGGCAAACGCATATTATAACTAACTGTTTGTTTGTTGTCCAAAATATAGTTATTACATCTTCTTACCACGGCAAAACTGTTTAATACCTTCGTAACTGATCAATGATATAGTCTGTGGCATTATAAAAGCTCAAGCTGCAGGGGACTGACATGAGAGGATTAGGATGTGAATAATTCTGGATCGACGTAGCCTCTCCACGAAAATAGGTAATACTTTAATCAGCCCATACATGTATAGCATATCAGTTTCTAGTGGCATGGAAAAATGGGAACCATTCTGGAAATGGGTGAAGATAAAATAAAGTATACATCGGTTTGGCTAGTCAGGAATGGTTAATAATAAATGTAAGACTTAAGTAAGATTAATCTTTTGAGAGCTAATCCAAGTTGTAACTGAAAAAGAGACATTGTTTTAATGATGGAATTGCAGTCATTTAATAGACTTGAGTATGGAATACATATTACTAAAATTAGCACGGTGCGGTATAACATACATGTATCAAACACACGTAGATCCATAAACGGCCACGGCTCAAATGGTTTTCTCTACACTGAAGCTGTCATCCAGGATGCATCTTTACTAGTCAATTTAAGTTTGATCATGAGCACTCCGAAATTCAATCATATTGACTTTTTAAAATCATGTTTTTTTTGTATATGTCTGTTATGGGAACTGAGTTAGTACCTTGCATCACATACAGAACAACATCAATTCAGTAATTCCACATATGCATGTACAATTACCATACTATAAATGCAAACATATGGGTTTGTGTGTGGGTAATAATCAAAACTGATAGCACATGTTGACTTTTTTCAGCGGAGTATTAAACACACATTGAGATATGACAAGCGTTGCCAAGAAGGCAAGTGTGTAGAGTATGTATATTTGACTATACTAGGTGGAGTGTTTTGTTTTGATATTTATGCAATACCATATATAAAAGGTTAATTACTAATTAACTAGACCAATTAACTATTTACTGTATAGTGTAATCATGGTCAGCACTGTGATATTTCCTAGTTGTCTTTTGAAGCATTATGTTTCATATATGATCACTTATGCCACTACTACCATGCTCTCAGGACTGTTTGAAACTTCATATTTTTATATTTTAAATGATTTTTGCCTTCTTAACTTTACTTTAAATTAGATGTGTTCTGGGAACATTTAGGTAATTTTTGTCATATTAATCACTTTTCTGTAATACCGCATGCTCATAAAGCTGGTAACCTTGACATTGTACTCATTAGTTACAGATTTTGACAAGGCTGGTAATACGTTTCAAATGAAATTAGAGAGATAAATCTTGATAGTAAAAATGTGACTCTTTATTGTAATTTTTTTTAGAAAGCAGAACTTTGGGCACTGTGTACTTATGCATTGAACTACTATTTATAAGTATGTAAAGTTAATCAAAAGTGAGTATATGACTCACGGTGCAAGCACTCAGAAAGTTAAAGTTATTGAATTTTTAAAATCATGCTACTTGCATACGTTTACTTAGGGAACTAAATAAGTACCTTGACTCCTACTACTGACCAACTAAAACCAAAACCAGATCTGTATGTGCCTAAACAAGCGAACTTAAAATTCCAGAACCGACTACATTTTATGTATTTAAGAGCTCTAAAAAATTTATAATAAAATATGCAATCAAGGTTCAAAATCATTATGAATTGTTTTTCTGCCAAGATTTTGCAGATCATATTAGAAGTAAATATGATCAAATACTAAACTTAAAATATGAACACTCGTTTCTCATTACAAAACAGAGATTCCATTAAGCACAATTTGACCGAAAAATGCGGTGTTATTGCAAAAGTATGTTTACGAAAAAAGATATCACAGAAGCACTCGTACAGTGTGGATTTTTCTTACCAAATGACACGGTCACCAAATTAAACATTTACTCCCTTTCCATTGCTAACATGGTTTTATTCGAGTTAACTGTAATTATTTCCACCTTTACATACTAATGTTGTGTTTGCTTCCTGCCCGCAATTTCAGCTTTAGCTTCAATGGTACTTATACAATTTCAAACATAATGCAAGAGATAAAACATCTCAATAGACTATTGCCAAACAAATTAACATTTACAGGTCAAATACCACTTCAACGAGGCTTCATTTAATACTATACGAGCCGCAGCTGAAAAGGGATACTTTATTATTGTTAAATTACATTCAGCAATCAGTTTTGGGGTTTTGCCTAAAGCTTCAATAATTATGAACATATTCAAATGCGAATCAGTTATATGGTCTGAACATTAATGAATGATATAATTATGTAATATAACATTAATTTATGATATAATTATGTAATATAACATTAATTTATGATATAATTATGTAATATAACATTAATTTATGATATAATTATGTAATATAACATTAATTTATGATATAATTATGTAATATAACATTAATTTATGATATAATTATGTAATATAACATTAATTTATGATATAATTATGTAATATAACATTAATTTATGATTCAGTATCTTGCAGTGAACTTCCAGATTGCAACGCAGAAATAGATTTTCTCAAATGATATCGCGGATGAAAAAAAAATCGATGCAAGATTCACATTATTGGTACATCATTCTTAATAGTTTCGTTTAATAGCAGCCTTCCAGTGATTACTTTACAAATGTTGTTCAGCATTGCAACTTGCACACAGCAGTATTAAAACCATGCTTCGTTAATAATGGTTAGCCGTGTCAATGCTTAATTGTTTTTAGTAATGTATTAGACGTAGCTGCATTATATCGAATCTTCAAGCACATTTAATTCTTCTTTCCTCATGTTTGTAATTTTTTTTAATTGCAGATCCGAACAGATTTAATCCGGATACAATCATTTGAAAGAAGGATAAGTCTTTTCTCATTCAAATTCGGGCGGTGTTCCATCTTGCTTTGACAGAAAAAGAATATTTATGGCATAACTTTCATTAAACCAACGATTGTGGAGGCGGAACACAAACAAGGATACAGTTTCTTTAAAATATTGTATGCATTCGTTTCCATCACTAATTATATGACGTATCGTTACATTTAGTTTTGGTGTTTATCTTGTTGTAAGAAAAACCCAAGGATGTAATTTGTTTCGTCTAAATTTGGAATACAAAAGATCTCTTGATCAATACAAGTGGAAGCGTTTGTCTTAATTGTCATTGTCTGGTATTGCAGTCGCTAATGTTAGCTATTAAGCTTTTGAAAAGAAATAGTGTTTTCATAGACTTTGACTTGAATGGATGTAAAATGAAACTTTTGAACGTTTATTAGTGGAGCATGTTTGCCTCTTCTGATGTTGATATAGCGACACTTTTAAGGTATCCCAATGTATCATCGAACAACTCCTCCTTCAATAATGAAAGTTATAGATTTATTTTGGATTGGTTGCGGAACAAGTATGGCGTCCAAGAAGACGACAAGGATTATATTTGGGAGTACCTTAAAATTGTTATTGGACCCCGGAGGGGGCCCCTAGAGACTGTAGTTACCATAACTGTCATCTACTGTTTGCTCTTCTTCACTGGGGTAGTTGGAAATGTGTGCACCTGTATCGTCATTGCGAAAAATAAGTACATGCATACTGCAACCAATTACTACCTATTTAATTTGGCTATTGCGGATCTGTTGCTCTTGATTATAGGTCTTCCTACAGAGACATACGTGATATGGCAAGAGTATCCATGGGCATTTGGTGAAGCTTTCTGTATCATAAGAACTCTACTAGCAGAAATGTCTACGTTTGCTTCAATTCTTACCATAACCGCTTTTACCATCGAGCGTTATGTTGCTATTTGTCATCCAATGAAAGCTCAGACTATGTCAAGCTTAAAAAGGGTTTCTCGTATAATCATCGGAGTTTGGATATTAGCTGCCGTGTTCTCCATTCCACAAACAATACAGTTCAGAGTAATATACGCCCATGATAAAAATAACAAAATAATACCAGAATCTGCGACATGTACCATTAAGGAGAGTAGCCATATGGAAAGGACGTTTGAGATATCATTCTTTCTCTTTTTCATCGTTCCAATGACTTTCATAAGTGTGCTCTACACTTTAATAGCGGTGGCCATACGCAGGTCGGCTCTCACGAGAGCGGGTTCAGACGCATCTAATAAAGTCCGCTTGACAGGGGGCGAAATAAGAGCACAACAGCAGACCAGAGCGAGGCGATCCGTCCTGAAAATGTTGGGTACGTATGTTTGGTGTCCTTTTCACTTTCGTTGTCGTTTGATTTCGATACTTCCATCATTTGTTGATTTATGCTTCCAATATTTGTTGTATGATACTCCTGTATTGTATCACTTATAAGTGTCTCACAACCGAGCGAATGAAATAACATTTTGGGTAAGTCTGGCGTGAGGTCCAAGTTTCCTATATTTACTAAGACCTTAAGGCAAAATTCATTGTCAGCTCAAGGGTATAAATACTACAGATAATTTGCCTCCAATCACCTAGTGATCACAAAGCATATAATTCTAATTTCAAACTTGCATGTTGTTTGCTTCACACTTGTATGACTTATTAGTATTCATTTCAAAGCCAAAGATTGATTCTTTACGCCATGCATCACGAAACAAGAGCCAAACATCTAATGCAAATAATTATTTCTATCTCTAATTACTAAACATATATGAGAATATCCCGAGAATCCCCTGTGTTAAGATGTTAGAGATGGTCCATTTTACGAAACTAATTAATGCTACCATAAAGTCTAGTAAACGCAGGATCTGTTGCTAGAAATAGACTAATTACTGTTTTGAAAAATTTCTTCCCATTGCCGTCACGTTTCAACAATAAATAATCACTAACAACAATAATAAAAATGTTGTACACGGAAACATAAATACAAACAGCATATACACAAGGATTATTACCGCATTGCATGAAGCCAGATAAATACGATACTAAATCCCAGTAAGAAATACAGTCTGCTATTTAAATGTACACATTTATAGCAGAATGACCAACAGGGCGCAGAGATATTTACCACGCACAATAAATGAAACAAAGATCACCGATACACTATGTATACCTCTGTTTTAACTGCTATATCACATCCTTACAATGCAGTACTGAAACTAATAAATGTAGTTTTTAAAGGGCAGTGATACTACATCACATGTAGAGACGGACAGGAAGTAGATAATTCCGCGCATGTCTGAGCAGTGCCTCATTACCTCGCTGACGGTTACGGAAGCTCAAGTAAATATATATTGCGAGATAGTTACGATTATTAAATATATTTATGTCATCAATTCGATATGTATGTATGTGAGCGTGCGTATGTATGTACAAATGTATGTATGTCTGTGTGCATGTGTGCGTACGTATGTATGTATGTATGTATATATATATATATATATATATATATATATATATATATATATATATATATATATATATATTTCTAATTGACTCAACTAATCTACAGGCAATGTTAATTTATTGTAAATCTTTCTGAAGGGTTCATTTGTAAATTTTGTATTACCATCATTCTAAATGTACTTTATTTTCATTTTTTTAAAAATATAATCGTAATATTGTGTCACTGTTCCTTCAGTAACGAATGCAATTTGAATTTCGAATTCCAAAAGGATATCTCTAACTTCATTCCCAAATTGCCTTTCTAAGTCACTAAATGCTGGTAAACAACGTTTTGGTCGAATGATCAACAAAAAAGATGAGTGTAAGAAAATCCACAAAATAACGATGTTGGTTTAAAATTAGAAATAAATTTCACGATTACATTGCATCTGCATGTTAATTGTAAGGACTTCCCTCTAGCACCGGGAAAAGAACATGTATTCGAGAAATTGAATTATCTCGATTGCATCAGAAATTCAATATTGATTGCAACAAATATATAAAAAAAACTGTTGTGTGCCTCGTAATGCAACAACAAGTGTGATATATTAAGAGAAAACTCATTTAAAACTGAACATGGTGTAACATACATATCTGAAAAGCAAAATTAACATGGTGTAACATACTTCTCTAAAGAGAAAATTTAACAAAAGTCACGCATAGAACGGAATAAACGTTTTGAGAGAAAAAGCTAGTATTGAAACCTAGAAAGACTTCTCTGAACTTATGAGTAACGCTGTCTTCGGCAGACGGAAGTATAATTTGAAAACAAAGAAGAAAGAAAATATAAAAAAATATGTACATATGAAAATAAAGTTTTTAATGTCACGAATATGAGTATGTTAGTTAGTCTGAAAAAGATAGAGATCATATCTTTGATCAAAGTTATATATTTATAGTTTTACATATATTTATAGTTTGACATATATTTATTGTTTTACTGTGTTAGGACTAGGTTAGTTACTTTCTTTATTCTTCAAGATTCACACTCTAATGCATTAAAAACAAGTATTTGCAGTTTGATAGATGATAATAGCCAATAACTCTAACCACTAGTAAAATTTATATTCCGGATCTATCACGTCACGTTCACCTTTACAGCTCTTAGTACCCAATTTTGTATCGTACATCTTGCTACACAGTTAGGCATATTCAAACTCATACATTGAATCTGTATCTGATTTTTCGACGACTGATCAATCCACAAATTACCATGTTAGGACGTGTTTCAAATACGCTTAATAATACCGCAGACATGATTGTCCTGCCTGTTAACTATCTTCTTGTTTTCCAATGTAACACCACAAAAGTGCAATCTGTTACCCTGTGTACTTCTCAGATCAGTATAAACAAAATGAATGTTAGTGATAAAGGTGTGTTTGTTGTTCACTAACGAAATATTTAGTGGCGTTTATAACTGTTACCTTAAACGTTTTGAAAGGTTTCGAATAACAAATGCCGGCATACATTCTATAGTCCCCGAGCTTTTTTCTGTTGCTGAAATGTACAGCTTTACGATCATGTTATCCATTCTCATTACACGGTATCGAAGAACTCTTTAAACTAATCCTGGGCGAGAAAAGACTGAAGTGGCATAAAGATGAATTATCTGCATGTCGATGATTTTTGTCAATGGTGATGAAAAACCATTCATGTTTCAATTCATCTGTTAATTTTGCTGTTCAGAGAAGTATTTTATGAAATCGCAAAAGAAAGCATTTCCACATTTTTACGCGTCAGTAATCGATTGGTCAATGAATTGGAATATGTCATATCGTCATGAGAAGAAAAAAAAAATATTTTTCAAATTCGTAGTATACATTTCCGCAATATATCAATTAGTGTGCATATGACGTTTCAGGATAAATCTAAAATCATGACGAGGGGCATATGGATACGGTCGACAATGACCAGTTTGTATCCTAACACTACAGACCAGTTTGTATCCAAACACTACAGACCAGTTTGTATCCAAACACTACAGACCAGTTTGTATCCAAACACTACAAACTGTGTATTTTCTGTACATCGTCTGTGCCAGTAGTTATCACATTACCCGACCATAATCTGAAATTTCTCATCTTATCATTCATTAAACCTCGTTCAACCATGTTTCTTGGAAAGTACATGAATTGTTAGATATGATTCGAAGAGAGCGTATACCAGAAGAACAAGATATATATATATATATATATATATATATATATATATATATATATATATATATATATATATATATATATATATATCGTACGATATAGGAGTGAGAGGATACGAAGTTATCGCATCAAAATAGCAGATTATAAATATATCAAAAACATATTAAACACTTGTAGAAGGCATTATAAAAACACATCATCGTGAAATAATTACATTAGAAAAATAAGTAAATATATGTGAAATTATCAGGTCAGAACTAACGGAACAAAATGTAACAAAGCAAAATATTTAAAAGTGGAAAGAATTAAACAAATGTGTTGGAAAAGAACAACCTCTCGCCATATCAAAAGATGATATCGTTATAGCGGTACCATTGACATTAGCTACATTTGCTCTGAGCATATTCAAATTTGGTAATAGTGGTTATGGAGATGCGGCTTTTCCTCAAACTTCTACCCTCATCGAATACAATTTTTGAAACAAATCAAAATTAGTCTGAAAAATGTAGCTGATTATTTGTTAGATTGTTCACCCCACTCCACCCCCAAAGCACCAGCTGTTTTACAAATAGTTTCTTGTTCTGTCGAGCATGTTATTGCACGTGTTTTGGCATTACTAAGCTTGTAATTTACTGTTTTGATCAAAAGTGTAAACAAAAGATATAAAAAACAAAGATATATGAAATATAATTGTGTCTTTGCTTCATAAATTATTTCAAAACGTTTCTCGTCATTATTGTCATCGATTGTTATACTACCATTTGGGATACATTTCTCTGATTCTTCTATAATAATATTAATAGAGTTTAACCCCAGTTTAAGCGAGTCATTGGATTCCTGTACGTCGTTGTTGAATTCGACAATACTACTCTTTCTGATCACAATGTCACTAGATATTAAAGAAAACCTAATAACCAATATTTATATCCAATTTTGATTTTGAAAAAAATATTTTGTTAAAATCTTATAACACAACATGCCATTGATATTGTTTTCTCCTGTCAATGTTAAGACAATCATCTAGTTAACTATTTTTCATTAACGCTTCTTGCCCTGAAGAAAACGGCGATAAAAAAAGGAAGAAAAGGACATAAGAAACATTCAATTTCGACGAAAGCTAATAGTGTTTAATATGCAAACTATCAAAGCAGTTTATTTCGGAGGAGCAATTATACTTCTCGTGTCTTTCAGTTTGATCAGTTTTGAAGATGGAATGAGCACTCTGTTAGAACAGTCAATGACTGCCCTATCTTCAACGCGTCAAAGAAAGGTCTCTCTTTCACAATAGATCAGTATTTTGTTCAACATCATATTGCCGCTGGTCAAAACATTGAAAAACATATTCATTAATTTGATTCGACTCAGATCTAGAGAAATTACATCTATGTACCGATTTTTTTGGGATTGGGTGAAGATATTTCTTGATGGCAGGGATGAGAAGGGTGGGTGGGTTAGTGTTTCTTGGCTTTGAATACAATTTTGCATGCAGTGAAGATTCATAAGAGAGATACTTGTAAGAAGAAAAAAATAGACATATTGCTGTTATACCTTCATGGTTCTCTTTTTCGAAAGAAGTGCGAAAAGGATAAAGACCACATCTATTTGAATAACACCTCAATATATTATTCAGGTAGTAAAGAATGTTTCTTCTATTCAATTAAAAACATGGGGAATAATTGTATCATTATTAATTCTTTAAAACTTCATTGAATTAAACAGACGGTTTCTACAGAAGAATTGAATTAATGAGTTTGTTTAACTCAGATATAAAATAAAATCTTTCCGAATATTTCCATAGCTCAGCAGTATCCTTCAGTTTTGCAAACATTGCAAAATAACAATCCGCGCAATTTATATCGGATTTGTGTAATGACAAATGGCAGTTTAATTACTTTGATTAAAACGTGTTTAAGAATCGGAAGTCAGCATATTCTAGAACGATAACTGCCGGGGAAATAAGTAATTAACTTATTTCATAAGGAGTTTATTTTTTGCCTTCCTTAACGCAAATATACCGGTGATATATGTAAATATATATAATATATATATATATATATATATATATATATATATATATATATATATATATATATATATATATATATATATATATATATATATATATATATATATATGTTATTGCACATAAAATTTTATACTTTTAAGTACAACTTTTGAAAAAAGCTAATGTTAAATATATTCCCGTTTATTAAAATTGCATTATCATTGGCCTGGCACGCTCACAGGCGTGTGGAAAATTAATTAGATATATTTCATTACATATAAAAAAAATATTATATTTTATTTTCTTTCGGCGAGTAATTACGGTTATTATATACGTTTGAGTGACTGTATGTAAGGTGATGTTAAACTTTGAAACTTGTATTGGTATAGTATCATGACACTAAAACACCAGTTATTATGTACGTTTGAGTGACTGTATGTAAGGTGATGTTATTTGCATTTACAAAAGATACAGTGGAGAGAATGTTGGCATACCTCTATGCTACTTACATGTAATGTGACTGACATTTCTTTGGATATTGTAGATTTGGAAATTGTACATGATCTAAGCACACTAACTAAAATGACTTCTCCCTTTTGCTCCAAAAATCAGCCTGAATTAGTCTAAAGTACACTATTCTTAGCATGTATTAAAATAGGTAAAATGAATTATTCCAGACTATACAATACCAGCTTCTGAAAGTGCAATGAAATAATTACCAAATATTTAAAATGTAAAAAGAAAAACGTTATCGGCTATTTTTTATACAATTTACTTCTGAAGTTCAGAAAGTAAAAATGACCAAGCGGAGCTAGCACATTTGGAGTAAGACTAAGTTGTATACTCTATAACCCATATTACATCTATCAATCATACACCAAGCTAAAGGGAATTATTGGTTAGTTTAACTATACCTAAGATATACAAGGTCATTTTTAAATAGCTGGCATAATTAGTGTGGAAAGCCGGGCAAATTCTTTTTCTTTAAAATTCTAACCCCCTTGCAAAATACAAAACTGAAGAGCGCCACCTATACAGCCCATTCTACATTCAGGCACAACATATTCCAAAGGACTGCAAGGTACAAAAACAGGAAAGCAATACAAATTAGGAGGAAACCTTTGAAATTTGTACTGGTATTGTATCATGACACTAAAGCAATGTCATAAAACGATCTATATGATCCACTTCAAAAATTACCCTTTCACTTGAACACTACTTTTGATTAATAGTATGGGATTATTAGTACTCTAGGATGTCAAAGGGATGTTTTGACCTCAGTTTTCTTTGAATTGGACATCGTTGATTGCTTAACGCCGCTTGCATGCACGGTTTTATCCGAGTTTACACAAAGCAGTAGCATGACTGCAATATTGATGATCCCCACGAGAAAACAACCAGCATACCTGTCTCCGTTGTTTTGCTTCTTGCACGAAATGTTTGTATAAATCATACGTACATATTTTACGGCTCACAATGCATTCGTAATTATTGCAATCAATTCGACCTGTTTGTTTTGCACACATTCAGTTTATTACCTTCTCAAAGGGATAGGATTATATTTCTGGTAATCACTAATGTGTTCATAAAACAATATTATCCAGTCCATGGACAATTCAGTGTTTGCATAAAAGCAAAATACCTTCGAGTCCCTGAGCCAAATACAATTTGTTTGATTGAAAATTAATGGAACACAACATTATTTAGAAATATATTTGATAAAAGAAACATTAATATATTTTGTTCGATGGTTAGGGTTGAAGTTCTGGTACGACTACTCCTAAGGGTAAAGTCTTTATGACAAATAGTTTTAAAAATTGGTTAAATGTATTAGTTTGCTGTAAACATAACTAAACAGTTAGTCATAACACACACACACACACACACACACACACACACATATTATTATTATTATTATTATTATTATTATATATATATATATATATATATATATATATATATATATATATATATATATATATTTATATATATATATAATTCATGATAAGAGACTGTTAATAATAGACCAAACCAAGTCCAAAAAGTAAATACAATGGATATTTTACTGCTATAGAAAAGGAACGAAAAAGCAAACGTAGCAAATCACAACGCAGACTTTTGGGTTCATTTAAAAACCATTCAAATGAGTACATATTAGACATTGTTTACAATCACGATCTGCGAATATTTCTATGACATTAATCCATATTGAATGAAATTAGGAAGATTCAACTATTTTGTTATGAAAATGAACATATAGATTTTAGCTGTCTAATTATAAAACGATGATTTTGAATACTTTATTTTACTTTTTTAAAACAAAATTTGGTAAGGATATTAGATAAGGTGCAATAGGAATTTTGATCGGTTTTTATATTTAGCATTGCACATAAATAGGAAATCTGAAGAGCACCTTGTTACAATTTTAAATATTTTTGTTCACACGCCACAAACTATATAGCTTGAGTACCAGTATTTTCTGTTATACCAGCCCTTGTCCGAGATTCTCAATTCCCGTTTATGATGCCTTGCTCAATCCTGATTTTTAACCAATTCCGGTAACTGAAGATAATTTATAGTCATTTAGCTTGAAATTAGCATCGCTTCCGTACGATGTGGTGACTCTCACAAAAATCTACCCAAAGTTGTTACCAATAGATTGTTAATATACCACTGATTCTGATAAAAGTATAATGATCACCTGTAAAAGAACTGGAGCCTGGAGTCACGAAATGCTTTACGCCTTCAGCCTGCCTATCCAGAGGAGACGACGACGTTCTTGGCACGATCATACAACATGAGAGCAACCTGTAGCACATTATACATATAAGAAGTAAAATCAGTATGTATCCATGTTTTCACTGAAGTTGATAAAATTAATTCGCTTTTTTAAACTGTGGTTTTCCAAGTTATATATTATTCCTGGGTGAGTATATATGTATATGGAAATGGTATCTTCGTGGGTGTTGGTGTTCCCAGATACCAAACTTAGTTCTATTAATCACTAATTTAAGTTGTCAGGTGTCGTATTTTTATTTTCATGAATACCGCAGTTTTGTTTCTGGTATTTGTGTACGCTGTTTTTGTCTTAGTCTCTTTCTCCATCAGTTGCATTAGGATCGTTAACATTAACAAATGTTTGGAATTATTGGCAGTGTGACACGTTGTTTTCTGGTCAAAATACATGTATATTCTTTCCGCAAATGTTACTTTACTTGTTTTAGCATTAGTAACATTGTTCTTTTCATTTTAGATCAAACGTGTAGGTGAAACATCTAACATAACCAAATGTTCCTTAATCTGGTTGAGGCGTTTCTTCAGTGTACCCTAAAATGTAAAGTACAGCAGCTCATGCAATCATTAGTATGGTTTTGGAGTGCTTAGATTCGCAATTGTCATATTGTTAGAGACAATGTTTATATAAAAGGGAATATAATTGTAGTCGCTGTATAAGATAGACAAGCATAATCTGCAGGTGAGATGTTTGTTTGCTGGTCAAAATATATTCTTTCCGCAAATGTTACTTTACTTGTTTTAGCATTAGTAATATCAGTATCACAGTGCTTCTTCTCAACATACTTTGAACCCCGTTGTCTTTGTTGTTCTCCACAAAAATAATGTATTGTTAGAATGTAACAATTATCAGATGGGTATGATGTTTCTTGCGTGCTCTGTATTGACTTAAGTTTAGTTACTATCTTGATTTTTGGACACTGTTATTGCATCCAAAGATACTACCCATGTTCATGACCATGTCACTAGCTAACAAACAGACAACATCGTCTCCCCATTATAATCCACTTTTACTTTTGAATCTGTTATGTAGTCTTGAAATCATAAAATGTGACTTAATTTTGATCAGCTTGTAGCTTCATCTGTCTGGCATTAGATTATTTTCATCAGCACGCAATGTTCTCCAGAGTTTGCAAGAGCAGGTGATTGGTTCAAAAGATAGTGATGTCCAGGTTTTTGTGCATCTGGTACATTATCGATCTAATATTTTCTCGTCTTTTTATTTTCATTGAGGTAAAGCCAGTTATACTGTTTCGTGGCCAATTAATAATGTTGTTGACCTAATACAAACTAGTACGAACTAGTTGATATAAAATCTGTTATTTGATTTATATTCACACATTACGTGATTTCAATATTTTAATCAAGTAATTTCAATTTATGTTCTGTGTAAAATGATGCCATACCAAAATTTAACCTTCAGAATGTGTATTGCTGCACAATGTGAAAGATAGCTTTAACTTCATCCAGATTGTTTCAAAATTCTTCCCACATCAAGTGGTTGTGGTTATTGTTTTCAATTAAAGGTTTTGTTACATGTATTTAAATGGTAACATGTTTATTTAAGAATAATGTATAAATAGTGGTGATGGAATGGATGTGGTTAAAATTTGAAAGAAGTTTAGATGTTCTGTTGATTGCATCAACGTCTGTGTAATTTTTTTGTTTATTCTTTGTAGATCTCAATGCCATATTGTAGTCGTTTATATTATATTTGTATAAATCAGCTTCATATATGTCAATCATGTCTGTTTTCATTTTTTCTTTTATTACCCAGCAAGAACATTATTTGCACTGTCATCGTATCGTGCTTTTTATATTAACTAATTTATTACTTCACGGTGATGTTGTACTTCGTGCTTTCTTTGTTCTCTCTGGTTGTGTTATCATTGCAAATACGCATGCCGTACATGTTTTCCTGTTTCCTAATGCATTTTGCTCAACGTCCGTCATATTTTAGAAACTTGTTTTCTTTCAAAACGTTTTTCATGCTGTCTCAGTTTTGTGCTTGCGTCATCTTCAATGGAGACACGGAAGAGAGATATGGCTATGACGCAGATGAGAGGTTACTTGGAGAATATTTAATTTACTATAATTGTTGTTGTAGTTGCTTTCCGACTGCTAAGTGATTCATTGTCCACTTCATGAATACATGCTTTATTTCTTTTGAACTTCAAGATCTAATTAACTTTGCATATATCATCATGCTTATCGTTTCATCGTGCCTTTTGTATCCCTTTTCTTCAAGGCTCCTAGTTTGTAAACTACAGGATCACGTAATATTACTTCACTTTAAGTATTCCCTCGGTAAAATTAAACTGGTAGCACCTTTGTAAAATTATTTTATTCTTTTACATTCGAACTATCTAAATGTATCTCTTGACATGTGAACAAGTAGATTCAACTCTTGATCTGTTTACTTCTGACCTTGCTTCAACTCGACCATTGATATACTACGATCATCGTTATATCCCTAAATTGTGTTTGATAATATGTCAACCCATTGTCGGATTTCAGTTTGAGTGAATTACATCCTCAGTTGTATTCTTAAATAATTCTTTGAAATGTTTCGCTACAGATGCCCATTTGTGTGATTAAGTTGGAAAAGTTTGATGTTCCCTTTCCAGCAATCATTAAGTTGTTTTTTATTGCGATACTCAGTTCAGTCGGTTAGCTGTACTTTATCAGGGTTTCTATCTCTAAAGAGATTTGAAAGCGTTGCTCATGTCTTCTCAAATTTTAGTTTTCCCCATTTTTCCCCAATTGTTTTTGTGAAACCAACGGTTACTATTCAAGATATATTCATATTCGTGTGCATATGCATGTCTGCATGTCACTGATCATCTATTCATTTACGTAAATTACATTAGGGAAATCATTATTTCCTCTGCTTGTATAATCCATAGAGAGACTGCTCAGTTAACCATTCCTTCAGTTCGATGTATTTCTGTGTAACTGCTTTACAGTACCTTAACAAAGGTGAACTGCCAACTTGACGCTTGACAAATTGTATTTATTAGTCAGAGTCTCGTTTGTTATAAAGGAAACGTCCATCTTGTCAAAACACTAGAATTCATATTTCAATTTATTCTACGTCTACGCTAACGCTACGTTAAAAATCCAAATCACACACATACGTGACACATTTGTTAATGCCGTGCTTGTTATTCTTTTGACTTCTTACATAGGACTAATGTAATCAAAAAGACTTTGAAGAAGTAAGAAAAATACTAAACCTAAAGAAGAAGGATCCATTTCATAATTATTTGTATATAGGAATAAACATCTCATTATGATTCGTTTTTTTTAACTAAGGTTGCTTTTATATAGTTCTGAAGTACTCAACCATACTTTCTGTAAAAGTAACGTAGATTAAATTATGGGATTTTTTTAAAAACTATTTTAACACAAAGATCCCTATGATATTTGGTTTTCTATATATAATGTTTGGAAGTTATTTTATTTGCATTCATTGTAATCCTAACTCACTCAGAGTCTATTTGCTGATCTACTAAACATGCAAATCAATCGAATTAGACGTCACGGAAATTTAACGATAAATTAATACAATATATTTGTTATATTGTCAGCCATTTCTGTGTCTAATCGCAATTATGAATTATTCGTCAATTACCGCCCGTCTGCGTGCAAAGTGGAAGTCATACCAAGTACAACATAGTGTCTTCAGACTTAACAGCATGTTTCAAACCTTCTAACAGATCCAGACACTTCAATAATCAGATCATTTGCAAGTTATTGTCTATGAATATATCGGATCATGAGATGAGTACTTACATCTTGATCAAGTACAAATGCACTCCTTCCTAAACTATGTCAGGAAGATCAATGTGCAGAGATGAATTACAATTTAAAAGCCTGCCAGCTTGTTATCCAACCGAATCAGCATCCTGATTTCGTGCATTGTAACACCAAAGTGATATATGAAATCATGCGGTAGAAAAGTACAGATAATATACAATAACATGGTTTTTTGTCGTAAAACAAAACTTATGGCTGAATTGTGAAGGTAAACCAGACAAATGCAATGTAAAAACAGCTTCAATCGCTACTTTCAGAATCTCATTGAACATTACAACCTATTTAATCTCTACTGTATCGTTCAAGAAATTTGATAGGAAATTTCCACTAAACTCATTCTCTAGCGTAGCTGACGTCCCGTTTTCTGTCGCTATTTTCCAAGACTGTGTTTTGAAAAATTCGTGATACAAGTTAATAAGAGAAATATTGCTTTTCAATCACTTAAGCAAATGTCACGAAAAAGACTTAGTAAAAGTGATGGGGTATGTTGGTTAGTGACAAGACTTTTCAGCTTGCAGTCATTTCCATAAATTACATATAATTGCCTTTCAGATTATTTTGTGTTTTAGAACATTTGATTCAGCCAAGTACAAGTAGATTTTCATTATTTCTCTAAATTTTTAATAATTCTTTTTAACTTTTTTTCTTTTCAGTGGCCGTTGTTGTAGCGTTTTTCTGTTGCTGGGCGCCATTCCACGCCCAACGTCTTATGACGCTCTACGTACCTGCATCAGAAATGACGGGAGCCCTGCAAGACGCTTATAAGATTATATTCTACATATCTGGCGTTTGCTACTTCATCAGTTGCACCATTAATCCCATTTTGTATAGCATAATGTCTCTCAAATTCCGGCAGGCCTTTAAACAGACCTTGCTCAGGAAAAGCTGTTGTCACAAGCCACCCAGACCTAAGAAACGGTCTTATTTTTCCTATAAATTTGCGCACAGAAATGGTTACTCGGAAACAAGCTTTACGTCCGTGGAACCGGCACCTCATGCTGGCATCGCCAGGGGAGGCAATCACAGTGCCAGTGATACCGATCAGCGCCCTCATAGTTCCGGTTCCGGTACGCGGCAAGGAAGTCCTGCTCACTCTAATGGCGGAGGCAGTGTAAAAAATATGGAGGACCAGAAACGTAGTAGCAAAAGGGATAGCAACTCGATGCTCCACATCAAGTGCTATGACAAGAATTGCAACAAGGCTGATATGTTTGTCGGTCTCTGTGGACGTCTTGAGTTCAGCTATGGTTCTTCTAAACCTTTATGTCACTCATCAGGCTCGACTAAATGAAAATCATAATGCTAACAGTCCATAATTGAAAAGATTTAAAGCACACGACAAATATTTATATTTATTTTCATTTGATATCTTCGAGGATAATTATGTTGCAGTGGACTACCATAGGATTGGTATGAAAATGATTATAAAAAGTTCACGTGTTCATCGATTGACGAAAAGGCACGCAGGGAGAATTTAAGATGGGAGAAGGAAATTGAAATTGCATTGCCTTTGACATAGCGATAGTTAAAGTCACGCCAGTTGTCAAATTGTCAATTAGTGGTTCGCTTAAAATCTTGGGTAAGATAGATTAATCATTTTAGCAACATAACCGGACCGATCGATCTCAGCTCAGAAACTTAAGTGACAAGGCCACATGTTCACGATTCTAAAGCTGTCCGATAATGAAAGGAAATGTGCTTTTCTCACCGTCAATTACTTAATGGAAAATGTTAGTAATATAGTGTCACGTTTGACATATGGTCAATGAGTTGGCTATCTTTGCTTGTCTCCAAGTGACCAATTTTGTGCGCAGGGACCTCGTTTATCAATGCTTTGTGTTGTTAAAGTTGGACAGACCCTGTGGTCAAGAAGCTGACTGAGCTTAACAATACATATAGATCTCTGCCTTTCAAGAAAGAAGAGTAACAGTAGGCCTTTCACAGTGATAACAATGGGCATTTCACAATGATAACAATAGACATCTCACAATTATAGCAATAATCCTTTCACAATGATTGTAATAGGCCTTTCACAATGATTGTAATAGGCCTTTCAGAATTATTGTAATAGGCCTTTCACAATGATTGTAATAGGCCTTTCACAATTATTGTAATAGGCCTTTCACAATGACAGCAATAGGCATCACACAATTATAGCAATAAGCCTTTCAAAATGATTGTAATAGGCCTTTCACAATGATTGTAATAGACCTTTCACAATGATTGTAATAGGCCTTTCGCCATTATTGTAATAGGCCTTTCACAATGATAGCAATAGGCATCACGCAATTATAGCAATAAGCCTTTCACAATGATTGTAATGGCCGTTCACAGTGATAGTAATATGTCTTTCCCAGGCAATAGACAATAGGCATCTCAAAATGATAGAAATACGCCTTTCACAATGATAGCAATAATCCTGCCACAGTGATAGCAATAGGCATCCCACAATGCATTAGGCATCTCATTATGATAGCAACATGCCTCTCACTATGATTGCAATAGTCCTCTCAACGTGAGCAATATTCCCTTCACAATGAAGCAATACGCAATACGATAGCAATAGACCTCTCACTATGATTCCAAAAGGCTTCTCACAATGATAGCAAATACCTCTCGCCATGACAGCAATTGGCCTTTCACCAAGATAGCAACAAGGTAATCACTATGATGGCAAAAGACATCTCACAATC
This sequence comes from Unio pictorum, assembly GCA_030141615.1. Lineage (NCBI taxonomy): Eukaryota > Metazoa > Mollusca > Bivalvia > Unionida > Unionidae > Unio > Unio pictorum. Next base: position 50,696 of record JARLTB010000360.1, on the reverse strand, counting down.
AGAGTAATATGCATCTCACCATGATAAAAATAGGTTTGTTCCCATGATAGCAAACTGCATTTTACCATGATAGATAAAGGGCGTTCATCATGATAGCAAAAGGCATATCACAATGATAGCAATAGGCATTTCCCCATGATAACAAAAGTCTTTCCACTATCGTAAAAATAGGCCTCATAATGAATATTATGACGGCATGCGCAGGGACAAATGCATCGCTAATGTTTACCATCATCAGAATTCTCACAATTACATGTCAAAAATACTACGAAGTAAAACGTTTATGACAGAGGGCTCAACAAGTTTCATGACTACTAGGTCAGTTCAATCAATATACAAAATTAAAGTTTAAAATACACATTTCATGATGCTTAATTCTTCTTTCAACATTTCTAAATTATATTTCACATACATACATGCATACATACAAACATATATAGACAAGCATGCATGCATACACATGTACACATGCATAAATACATACACATTCACTATTTATTCCAGATAGATTGATAGACAGGTGGAGTAATGGAGCCATGGTGTTGGATGTTGACGAATGATTGATGTAAAACCCAAATGGAAAATAAATTGGTCTCTACTTGTTTAGGTGGGTGGGAGAATGAATGGCTTGTTGAATCAATGTGGATAGACGGATTATTACGAAAGAAGATGGTTATCACCACAGAAAGATAACAGAAATGGAGAGCTTCGCAAGGGGAAAGAAGCAATGTCTGCTGAACTGGTCATATGTTACTTGGAATGTTCATCTAATAAGGACGAATTAACTATTATGAACATGGGCACATCGCTCATAACTCCGATCGCAGTGGTTGCTTGGTGCACGCTAATATATCGTGTTAAACGAATACGATAAGGTAATATCACTCGTCAATCAAAACGTCAAGGATTTTCGTGGTTGATGCAAATAAAGATTCCGAAGACCTGACATACAATATGATCAATCTAATGGGATCACATATGCAATTTCTTAAACAAACGCAACTCTGCAATTTTAAATAATCCTGATAATTTTTTTAAACGCAGATCAGAAAAACTGATACCCATGAAAGAAAATTAATACAGAGTAGTCAAACAATAATTAACGTCATTACTATCCAATATAAACGTTCTCGAATCGCAGTATTTCAGTTCAAATTTTGTTTAGTACTTTTGTCACGACATATAATTCATGAAAGGTGCTTTAGCCGCCTCAGTCGAGGTAATACAAAGACGGCTGTTACAAATTGGTTCAGATTATTCAAGTCTGGTCAATAGTAGATCCGTAAATGGGATATTTCTAACCTTTCAATAAGACAAATGGGATGCGTATAAAATGTAAAAAAAGGTTGAAAAGGATATTTCATAAATCGCTGTATATACCACTTTCTAGATGTGTATCAAATTCCTTCACTTCCACAAATTTTTCTCTCTCAGAAAAGTTCGGACTAAATAATTCCAACCAAGATTGTCACTTTCAATTCCTATTACTTCAAGGTGTACGCCTTAATTTCACTCGGCCAATAATAAGCAGTGGTTTTCTAAACATTTGCTAAGATAAACATTTATTTCGTCAGTCAGAATCTCTGAATTACGTTATATACATTTTCCCTTTGACGAATGACTATTTGACACGGTTGAGAAGTTCATCTGTCTCTTTTTTCAACCCATCCTAAGTTATCGGGTGACTGGCCCCTTTGACGATTTAACACTGACATGGAAGAAATGAAACGTAAAGGTAGAAATGATCCATCACAAAGACTTCCCTGGTCTAAATGTGATAAAATCTTAATGCTCAATGCACAATCCCGCACATCATCGTAAAGTTTCCCGAAAAGAAAAAATTATCTCTTTAAAAATTGTGGCATATTGTATAAGATAAAATATATTTCAATTGCAGTTCATGACTGGTTGTATGTCTATCACCTCCACAGGTGTAAGGTGACTTCATAAACTTTAGCATGGTTGCATATAATTCATGATATCATGAAACATACATACATACATACATACATACATACATACATACATACATACATACATACATACATACATACACAAGGAGAAACATTTCATATTAGTTTGTGGGTTGAGGCAAAGAAAGCAAATCTTTTGAGACCTGTGAGTTGCCATGAAAAGTGCCTTTCGAGTGAAGTAAACAAACCAGACATATACTATCTAAACAGAATTGAAGGAAAACAAACAACATCATATACTATCAACACAGTAGGGCAGGAAAAAAGAAAAGAAAAGAAGAAAAACAAACCAAGCTATAAACACAATATACTATTAAAAACCATTACAGGGAATGAGAAAAAATCCACAAATAAACTATCCATACACGGGCAGGAGAAAAAATAAACCACAAAATAATATAAAAAACCACAAAATCTACTATCCACACACAGAAGGGAGAGAAATAAAACCCACAAATATACTATCAACACAGAAGGGAGGGAAAACAAACGACATAATATACTATCAACACATAGTAAGAGGAAATATCAAATCTAATATATACTATCTACACTGAGGGAAGAGGAATAATCAAACCCGAATTTACTATCCACACAGAGGGAAGAAGAAAGAAAAAAAAACAATATACACTATCTACACAAAGAAAAGAAAAAGAAAAACATTATATACCACTTTATCTTGATGTAGTGGGAATCTCTCGCACGCCTATCCCATTTGCAAAGACAACAGCAGTATGTCGTATATCCAGTCTGCATAACAAGCAAGGGAGCAAGAACCTTCATATCGCCACAAAGGTGCCACTGATTTTGGTCATAGTTTACGCACCTCAAAAGTTGTTTCATGTTTTCATTGGTGTCCTTAATATGGACTGCATGAACAACTGGAATTGATGGCAAAGCATTACTGTTATTCAAGAAAACAGATGTAAGGCTCGTATTCAATGAATCAATGAACAGTCTCCAGTCATCTGGATCATGAACGTTGTTGAGGGCTGCCATCATATCATCGATGTTGTTGCATGCTACAAGATCACCTTCCATGAAGAAGAATGGGAAAAGATCCTTTTGACGATCACGGAACATGGAAACCCTAACATCACCTGCCAGGAGATTCCACTGATATGGTCTGTAACCCAACAGCTTTGCCTCGCTCCTGATATTTTCAAATCCCTGTCAATGTCGTTCAGTTCACCTTGTGGTTATGAGGTGTGGCTCAGAGGAGGAGGATGGGAGAAAATATGGGTCATGTGGCATTGAAGGTTCAGGACTTGAAGTTTCATCGTCTTCCTCTTCATTGTATGAATCAAGTGAGAATGATTCTGGAGCATCAGGAACCGGCAATCCTTCTTTTTGGGGTACTGGGCGTATAGCTGATGGAATGCGTATATACTACACTGTCCACTTTTTTCTTCTTTGACATACCGTTCCTAACAGGAGGTACCATTCAGAAATAACAATTGTTGATATGATAAGTTGGCTCACTCCAAATCATTGTCTCTGCAAAAGGCATATATTTCCTTTTCCATTTCAACTACTGGCAAAGATGTGTTGCACAAGTGTTGCATTATATGTCTGGGGCCCAGCTCTTGTCCTGATCTCCAATTTTGCAGCCAAAATAAAGGTGATAGACTTTCCTAACCATAGTGTTTATACTGCGCTTTTGTGATGCAAAAGTCCCTTCATCACAAAAATAGCAAACGTTATATGCATTGTTCACACAAGAATGAAACATCACTGCTCACTTTGGCTAAACAGAAATGTGTCCGTTTGCAAATTCAAACACTGACGAAAATAAGAGAGCACGATACGGTATGATTTCTAGAGCTGGTATAGGGCAATTTATTCATCACAGTGATGTAAGCTTAGTTATGACGGCATCATCCATGTTGTCTATGACTAACATGATGCAATTTATATCATATATGACGCAATACCAGCTTCAGATCGCATCATTCATTAATTCGCTTAAAAAGCAAGTATTGTCCAAACCCAATCATATATTTGTACAAAGATCCAGTCAAAGAGGTATGTTAGTCATTTCTGGTTTAAATTAAGATCCTATTCACTTTATGACTCACTTATCCTCTGCCGTTCTCATGTCACGTGTCGTATATACAGACCCGGTACAGTATCTTTAAAACTAGAGCCAATCATCAATGTTAAGCGTCATTTTCGTTATCAGTCACACTGAATTCGTAAAGTTTGAATACATTTATTTCAAAAGCATTTTAGCTGTATACCGGTGTTATGTGAAATAAAGAAAGGAAGATAATTGACCTATTCCAAATAGAACGCTATTTAAAAACAATTTATGAAATAAATGAGGCACGTGATACCTGCATCAAAAAGAAACGACTGAGTATATGAAATATGAACAACAAAACCTGAAAGATGTAAGATATGCACTAAACACTAATACCTGATAATGGATTCTTCATGGCATCCCATAAGATAGCATCAGTAATTGACATTGATACATTAACATACATGCAGAAAGAAAATCAAATTAAAACGAACGTTCACCGAACGTTTGTGGAGGTGAATTCGGAAAAATCATTAAAACTGAGAATCACAAGAATAAATATAAACAACTCATAAATAGAGTAACTAAAAATAAATTGCCGTGATAAGGAACATATTTTGAACGAAACTAAAATCTTCTGCAAAAAATATTTCACATATGTATTTGTAAACATGTGTTACAATAATCTGTGAAATTAGACATTGTCGACGCATAGATATAGATCTATGTTGAACGTGATTTCTAGTAGAATGATTTTATAATAGGCAGTATGGATTCAACAGGTAGATACAGAAGCTATTTTTTGTCATTTAACTGATTATCAACGGGTACAGAGTCAGAATAAATCTATTTAAGGTTTTACGTTAATTTTCGGATACAAAACTGTTCTCTTTAAAGGTAATACAATTACCTGATTAACAGGCTTTTAATCCAATTAAAAATAAAGTTCATCTGAATCAGTTGACATACTACGCGTCTTTATTTCCCGAAAGCATGACCTGAGATGCATTAACGGAGAAAAGCACACGCAAAATTTTATTGACATGGATATGAATAATATTAATGAAACAGTATAATAGTGTCCTGCTGAGATTGGATTTGTTGATGTCTTAGAGGCTTACCCTACACGCGCTGTTATTAACATGGACACTATAATGTTGAACATTGGATACATGTTTCGCCTGAAAAAAATAACTTAATGATAGCGAGCGAAGACAAATTTGGATTGGTTTATTTCGTTTTGCAGTGAATCAATGTATAAGGAAATAATAAATAGCGCGATTAAATGAAAGCTTCGGATCTTATGTATATGTTTGGTGCCTACTTACAAGTAAGTATACGTTACACAGCGTGCTTCCATTGTCTACTACCATGCTAAAACGATTTTTTTAAGAAATTCATTTTGGACGAACATACGTAGATTAATGCTTAGAGTGCATAATCTATCTGCTAATTCTGTTGATTATAATTGAACAGCTTTAAAATCCTTTTTCTATATAAATTATCAGTAACGTAGTAGAGATCTTCACACACATTACGTTCAAAGTCTTTACACATTATATCATATGTAAACTATTTACAGGGATCAGAAGTAACTTGAAAAAAATCTGGTTCGACAGAAGATATTTAAGACATTCAAAGAAACAGTAGCATGAAATAATGCTATTCAAACTGTATAAGAACGTTAGAATAGCAAACTGGACATGTGAGGATATAACTGAAAAGAAGAAATAACTTGAACTAACACCGAGATGAAAATATAGACGAGCATCAAAGTTCCACCAAACTTCACCAAAATAAAAAATAAATTAAAAATATGACATTTTTGTAAATGAGAGGTCATCTATTATAATGAAGTCATTGTAAGACGTTGTCATCCTAACAGCAAGATTTATGAGCAAATTTCTGTCACTTACTGATGTAATGAATTTGCAGGCAGATTGAAACGTGACTGATTGAAATGAAATAAAGTTATATATTTTATTGTGTTGTTGTTGATTCGGTTTGCAATTAACTCCAACAGAATCGAGTGCTAGCTTGATGCAATCCGATACATTAAATAAGTCAAGAGAAACAAAAGTCTGAAATTAATAAATGTGTACTGGATATTTTGCAATTGAAGCATTTTCTTTCGTTGACAGTACTTGCAACAACTATTGCTATCAGTGGAGTGGCTGTCACGTGGTCTGAAACAATAATGCCACCTATTACTTAAGCGATAAAGTTGTTTTATAGGCTTCGACCTCCTTTTGTGTTCTGTATCTCTCTATGATTTCAATTTTTAAAATTTGTATGCCTGATATGTGATCCAAATTTACGCTCTTGATGAGGATCGGAAAGTCAAAAGAGGCGAAACGAAAACCATGATATTTATGAAGAACTCTTTCATCCACAATTTCAGGCATTGTCATGTTTTGCAATCTCGCGTAGATTTAAATAAAATGAACACCGAGTATTTTTGACATAAGATATTATTTGTGTTGAAATGTGAAGCATTCTACATCTTGCTGAGTAAAATCCATTCTGCATTGTTTGTCACTTCAGTGTTTATGTATGTAGTATTCTGTTTGGTATTCCATGTTTGCTCTCCATTGTTTATGTAGTATTTTGTTTGATATTCCATGTTTTCTGTGGACTGTTTATGTAGTATTCTATTTGGTATTCCAAGTTTTCTGTGGACTGTTTATGTAGTATTCTATTTGGTATTCCATGTTTTCTCTCTACTCTTTATGTAGTATTCTGTTTGGTATTCCATGTTTGCTCTCCATTGTTTATGTAGTATTTTGTTTGATATTCCATGTTTTCTGTGGACTGTTTATGTAGTATTCTATTTGGTATTCCATGTTTTCTGTGGACTGTTTATGTAGTATTCTATTTGGTATTCCATGTTTTCTGTGGACTGTTTATGTAGTATTCTATTTGGTATTCCATGTTTTCTGTAGACTTTTATGTAGTATTCTATTTGGTATTCCATAGTTTCTCTGGACTGCTTATGTAGTATTCTGCTTACTATTCCATGTTTTCTCTCCACTGTTTAAGTAGTATTCTGTTTGGTATTCCATGTTTTCTGTGGACTGTTTATGTAGTATTATGTTTCGTATTCCATGTTTTATGTGGACCGCTTAAAATCGTATTATGTTTCGTATTCCATGTTTTCTGTGGACTGTTTATGTAGTATTTTGTTTGGTATTCCATGTTTTCTGTGGACTGTTTATGTAGTATTATGTTTCGTATTCCATGTTTTATGTGGACCGCTTAAAATCGTATTATGTTTCGTATTCCATGTTTTCTGTAGACCGCTTAAAATTGTATTCTATGTGGTATTCCATGTTTTCTGTGGACCGCTTAAAATCGCACTCTGTTTGGTATTCCATATTTTCTGTGGACCGCTTAAAATCGTATTCTGTTTCGTATTCCATGTTTTCTCTCCATCTTTATGTAGTATTATTTTTATATTACATGGTTTGTCTCAATTGTTTTTGTAGTATTATGTTTGGCATTCCATGTTTTCTCTTCAGTCTGTATGTAGTATTCTGTTTCCTCTCGTTCAAGTTACTCCATATAAATTTTACAGTAATTGTTTATATTAACGACATCCACCCATATGTCGTACTTCTGATGTATATGATACTTATTCATCTATAATTAATTTTTAATTATTTTTTCAATACTTAGTTGTTACCACAGACATCTTAAAAACATAAATGGAAGACGCAGTGTTATAAGTGGAAAAGGTTTCTCTAACTAAATTATTGCAAATTTAGTAAATGAGATAAAAATAATGTTTTCCTTCGCTTGATTATTGTATATAAATAAATGGAAAATAACCAAGTTAAATCCAATAGAAAAAAACGCTGACGTTAACACATTAGAAGGAGAATAAAATCTATGTAAAATTGAAATTAGTAGACAATGTGTTAAACCTTCACAAGAATTTTAACAACATGAATGAAAGATATTAAACAGACGCGTATGATAAAACTGTAATACACCAAGATGACAAATGTAGAGTATTATAAAACTGTAATACACCGAGATGACAGATTTAGAGTATTATAAAACTGTAATACACCAAGATGACAGATGTAGAGTTTGATAAATTTTAATATCACAAGATGACAGATGTAGTTCAAACAAAATGCATTCATTGACATGTGCTGGTAGTGCTGTTTGGGTTTGAAACTGCAACATTTACAACAAATTAAGGTAGGTCTCAATTTTAAAAAGACAAACATCCATTTCCAGAAATAACGTTCACAAAATGAATAGTAAGTTAGAAAAAACAGCCTAATTAACGCTGTTTACCTAATAAAAAAATAATTCGCCACATACAGTACACCACCACAACATGCTTTCGAAGGAGATATTTAATATTTCGATATAGATCCACCAACAGACACGAGAAGTAAAGGAAAGTACTGTAAGTTCATTACTCCAATTACATTCAGCAATAAGCGAATATGTGAATGCTAAGAGAACTCAGAGCGTTACATCTGCCGGTTCATTATTTGCAGAAGTCGTAACAGGAATAAGAATCATTCGGACCTTTAAAAGGTTTGGTGCAACATAATGAAATTTGTGCTATAAGATCATGTTTTAAAATACGACGAGACATATATATATCTATATATATATATATATATATATATATATATATATATATATATATATATATATATATATATATATATATATATATATATATTTGTTTGTTTGTTTGATTAGGATTTTTAACGTAGCTTTAACAATTTTTCAGTTATATCGCTACGATGTCTGCAGTGAGGTAGTTTATAACACTGAGACATCATGCCGCAGACATGTAGCATGATGTCTCACCCAGTCACATTATCCTGACACCAGGCCGACCAGTCCTAACACTAACCTCTTTATGCTGAGCGTCAAGCGAGGCAGCTGTTAGTACCATTTTTGTAAGTCTTTGGTATGACTCGGCCGGGGATCGAACCGACGACCTCCCGCTTCCGGGGCGGACGCTCTAACCACTAGGCCACCGGAGCGGTTTATATATATATAAAATTCTTTTAAAGGATATTCTTATACTTTTCTTGTTCAGACATATTTTTCGGCGTCAATCATCCATACATTATGCATGACATCGCGCTTGTCATATATCGATAACTCCTCGTAATCTATTTCATCAGTAATCTCCCTTTAAGCCTTCCAGTTTAGATAGTGTCGCCTCAAATCACGTATATTTTTTTTAAAAAAAAATCTCTTCACTAGAGTTGAAGCAGACAGTCTTTTGCAAATGGTTTTATTCTGAAAATCCTAACAGACACACCTATTTCATATTTCGATATTCCATTGACATAATCCCCAAAAAGTTGTGTCATGCGTTATATTAAGTTACATGGATAAATATAAAGAATTAAGCATTATTTGTAATGAAATGCTTCGTTAAATACATAAATTTGACTGATTACTATGTGCACATGCCATTTGTATGAAACTACTGAAATCTGCAGGAGCGTACCAACGATTTACTGTGTGAAAGCTTTTCCCAAAGGAAAAAGAACCAAAGTCATCCAAGATCGTCCTTCATACATGATGCATTACAAATCATCGAAATTTTAGAAATGTTAGAATCAAGACTTTAATCTAAACAAAATAAAACCAATCCAAAAGAAGCATTTTGTTTGGCACATATTGACCAAATGTTGCTTTGTGAAAACAAATAAATACTATTTTTAAAGCCAGTAATTCTATCATTTTGATTAAAACCATTTAACAAAGATACTAAATTCTTGTGATCAGAGGTAAACATATATTAATTATCTCGTCAGCTTTAAGAAAAACTACAACCTTGAACTTTTCTGACCAGTGCAGTTTAAAAAAGAAATTGTTACCCTTTCGCAACCAAATAAACCCAACTAAGACAAAAACTGTGCTAAGGTTGACATATACATATAGTCGCCCAAATCCTTGATGCCACTCATCACGCGCTACCAACTCTCGTTAGTATTAGAAACGTATAACATCCGTAAATATTTAATGAACCTAAATTTTTAGTCAATAAATCAGATCGAAACACAAGTATCAATATCAGGTCTTAAGATGTACGGTATGTATTAAAAATGTAGATATTTAAATTAACTTACGTATTATAGGAGTATTTAAAACACGAGATAATATCGGGCATTAACTTGAACAGTATGTGTTAAAATTGTGTATATTTAATTACATTTAAATATTGTATTCTTAATTAGTGAGTATTAAATCTTCAGTTAATATCAGACCTTAACATGTACAGTATATGTTAAACATTGTGTATATTTTATTGCACTTAAAAAAATTGTATTCTTAACTAGTGAGAATTTAGATCTTCAGTTAATATTAATACTACACCTGTACAGTATGTGTTAATACTAAACCTGTACAGTATGTGTTAATACTAAACCTGTACAGTATGTGTTAATACTAAACCTGTACAGTATGTGTTAATACTAAACTTGTACAATATGTGTTAATACTAAACCTGTACAGCATGTGTTAATACTAAACCTGTACAGTATGTGTTAAAGTAAAGATATTTAATTAAACTTAAGTGTTGTATTCTACAAAAATCAGCAAATAAAATTGGAGTTAACATCAGGCTTAAAACATATTGTTTTCCTAAAGAAATGAGTTTGTAAAACCTTAGTTATCATGAGGCCTTAACATGTATAGTGTGTGTTAACCATGTATATATTGAACCGAACATAAGTATTGTATTCAGATATAGTGAGCTTCTTATACCTGTATTAATATCAAGCTTAAACATGTACAATATCTTTTAAAATCGAATACTTAAATAAATCTAAATTTTGTTTTCCTGAATATCGAATATCTAAAACCTGAGTTGAGCAGGTACTAAAACTGTCGACATTTTTCAAAGAAACCATATTCGTATTGAAACAGTATTTTTAACAATTAGACGTGTAATCTTTAAAAATTACGTGTGCTTTAAGTCTCAGATTCTTATGAAGTTATTTACATGTGTGCTATGTCTGAGTTCGTACTGGAACTAAAATAAATCATCCAGCATTTTTTTATTGCGTGCAATGATAAAAGGATTATATATGTTCCATACAGTAATATCTTTTCTTTTTCAAATCTGCAAACCGTGCCAATGTAATGGGCGTTTAATTTTGCTAACGATGCAATATTATAAAATAACAAATGTACAATTGTAAGTTAAGATAAAGATATAGATTATATATATATATATATATATATATATATATATATATATATATATATATATATATATATATATATATATATATATATATATATATATATATATATATATATATATATATATAGATTATCCACTTGCAAATTCGGTATATATTGAACAAAAACACTCTAAGGACAGTGTATGCGAGTGTTTATTCCCACGCACCGTGAAAAATACAGCATGTAATCTATAATTGTCAGACACTAATTCAAAATTTATTGACATATTATCTTTTTTTATACAAGTTTTACTGGAACATTCCCGCAGGCTAACCTTGTTTTTATTGACAAAGATTGGATATAATGTAATTGAACGCCGTGATTGGCGGAATACGTGCTGTGACCAGCACGAAAACAGATTTGTTTTCCACATCGCCACAGGGTAAGCAGACAAGATATGGACAGTGATAAAAAGTTAGATTATACAATCCCAAAAAGAAAAAGAAAGCAGCAAGAAAAACGCCCCACATCGACAACATTAACAAAAACAACAACAGCAACAACAACAACAATAATAAGAATAAGAACATAAACTTTGAAGCCTATAGCGATATTGATTATAGTGGTGGTTATTATGTTTAAGACGACAACAATGAAAATAATACGGACAAGGATGATGATGTTTTCACCAGTAAAGATAAATTTGAAATGACAAAGAAAGAGTATATATATATATATATATATATATATATATATATATATATATATATATATATATATATATATATATAAATATATATGAACAATGAGAAGAATGAACTTTACAGAAACAAATATTCACATCAAATATTACTACAGTCAATAAATTCAAAGGATGGACTCCAAAGAGAGAAAAGGAACAGGTCTGATTTAAATATTAGGACATTGCAGGTCTGATTTAAATATTAGGACATTGCAGGTCTGATTTAAATATTAGGACATTGCAGGTCTGATTTAAATATTAGGACATTGCAGGTCTGATTTAAATATTAGGACATTGCAGGTCTGATTTAAATATTAGGACATTGCAGGTCTGATTTAAATATTAGGACATTGCAGATCTGATTTAAATATTAGGACATTGCAGGTCTGATTTAAATATTAGGACATTGCAGGTCTGATTTAAATATTAGGACATTGCAGGTCTGATTTAAATATTAGGACATTGCAGGTCTGATTTAAATATTAGGACATTGCAGGTCTGATTTAAATATTAGGACATTGCAGTCGATGCTTTTGTTTAGGAGATGCTGTAAATGCTGTCTCCTTTAACTCCTTCTCGACTTGGGCAGATGTTTGCCATCAGAATGCAAAAAATTTAATGGAGCCACGTGCGAGTTTGGCAGCATGAGACTGCTGCAAAATATGAAGATGTAAGTAAATCGAAAGTAAGTTCGCATCATTTTAGAGCATTCCTCGTACTTGTAAAGACCGTACTGAACAACTCGAGGGGAGAAAGTAATTTCATAATACCAACAGTAGTGTTATATCAAATTGTGATCCACCCATGGCGCATTAATACGCATCATATATAAACAATATTTCAGCTGTATGCTATCGACGTTATAGATCAATCTTGAATTTCCACTGATTAGTCATTAGCGACGTAAGAAAATAAATATAAAAATGTTAATAATCCTCGTTTTCAAAATGAGTATAACAAGTACACAATTTCATCGCAGACCTTTCTGATTTCCTTTTTCCCTCACCGGAACACTATCTCTTGTATACGGGACAAATCAATGAAGAAATCTGGAGTGAGAGAGAAAGCGAATTTTTGATTCATTAAAATCCTGAAACTGAACTTAGACCAGTAACTTAATATAAATGATAAAACGTTGCAAATGTATTTTGACACTCACCATACAACACATTTTTTGGGTAAACCGATTATTTTGAAATTTTAATATTTGATACTGTCCGAAGGCCGCCCCCCTCAACCTTCTGCCTCTTCCTTCAATGTGTTGGTTGGTTAGGCAGTAGCCTAATCGACCAGCAAAGAAACATAAGGATTTAAATAACAAAAATGTCATTATGGTAAATCTCCCATTACCAACAAATAATCTCTCTCTCTCTCTCTCTCTCTCTCTCTCTCTCTCTCTCTCTCTCTCTCTCTCTCTCTCTCTCTGTAAATAACTACAAAGGCACTGAACTACAGTTTGTAGCGGACACAATTTGAATGAATGTGAAGAGTTCATTTACTTCGTCAAAACAGTTGCCTGTAAAAAAAATCTTTAATCCGTTAAAAGGCAAGTCTGTGTGTTTGTATGCGATATAAATAAAATGTATGTATATTTGTACGCTGTATCCTTAATATACCACTAGCTGTTTACGGTTTTCATGACAATGAAACTCGGCAAACCTCGTATAAATGTTTGGTGAAAACAAATTAGAGATCAAAGTCACTTTGATCCAATTAATCCTGCCTTTGTTTCTTTCACCTACTGTGGTCCTCAATGTGGTCCGCGTTAGCTTCTAACATTGAAGTAATAGTGGACTTTACTATTGATTTTAGTTTCTAACATTGAAGTAATAGTGGGCTTTACTATTTATTTTAGCTTCTAACATTGAAGTAATAGTGGACTTTACTATTGATTTTAGCTTCTAACATTGAAGTAATAGTACTTCTAACATTGAAGTAATCGTGGACTTTACTATTGATTTTAGCTTCTAACATTGAAGTAATAGTGGACTTTACTATTGATTTTAGTTTCTAACATTGAAGTAATAGTGGGCTTTACTATTGAGTTTAGCTTCTAACATTGAAGTAATAGTGGACTTTACTATTGATTTTAGCTTCTAACATTGAAGTAATCGTTGACTTTACCATTGATTTTAGCTTCTAACATTGAAGTAATAGTGGACTTTACTATTGATTTTAGTTTCTAACATTGAATTAATAGTGGACTTTACTATTGATTTTAGTTTCTAACATTGAAGTAATAGTAGGCTTTACTATTGATTTTAGCTTCTAACATTGAAGTAATAGTGGACTTTACTATTGATTTTAGTTTCTAACATTGATGTAATAGTGGACTTTACTATTGATTTTAGTTTCTAACATACCACATCTACACTATCCATACTGACAATCTTAAACCACGTCTAAATTACCCATACTATCTTATCTTAAACCACGTCTACACTAACCATACTGACAATCTTTAACCACGTTTACACTAACCATACTGACAATCTTAAACCACGTCTAAATTACCTATACTATCTTATCTTAAACCTCGTCTACACTAACCATACTGATAATCTTAAACCACGTCTACACTAACCACACTAACAATCTTAAACCACGTCTATATTAATCATACTGACAATTTTAAACCACGTCTAACTTACCCATACTATCTTATCTTAAACCACGTCTACACTAACCATACTGACAATCTTAAACCAAGTCTACACTAACCATACTGACAATCTTAAAGCACATCTAAATTACCCATACTATCTTATCTTAAACCACGTCTATACTAACCATACTAACAATCTTAAACCACGTCTATACTAACCATACTGACAATCTTAAACCAAGTCTAAATTACCCATACTGACAATCTTAAACCATGTCTACACTAACCATACAGACAATCTTAAACCACGTCTAAATTACCCATACTATCTTATTTTAAAACACGTCTACACTAATCATACTGACAATCTTAAACCACGTCTACACTATCCATACTGACTAGCTTAAACCACGTCTATACTAACCATACTGACAATCTTAAAACACGTATAAATTACCCATACTGACAATCTTAAACCACGACTACACAAACCATACTGAAAATCTTAAACCACGTCTATACTAACCATACTGACAATCTTAAACCACGTCTACGCTAACCATACTGACAATCTTAAACCACGTCTAAATTATCCATGCTATCTTATTTTGAAACACGTCTACACTAACCATACTGACAATCTTAAACCACGTCTACATTATCCATACTGACAATCTTAAACCACGTCTACACTAACCATACTGACTAGCTTAAACAACGTCTACACTAACCATATTGACAATCTTAAACCACGTCTAAATTACCCATACTGACAATCTTAAACCACGACTACACAAACCATACTGACAATCTTAAACCACGTCTACACTAACCATACTGACTAGCTTAAACCACGTCTACACTAACCATATTGACAATCTTAAACCACGTCTAAATTACCCATACTGACAATCTTAAACCACGACTACACAAACCATACTGATAATCTTAAACCACGTCTACACTAACCATACTGACTAGCTTAAACCACGTCTACACTAACCATACTGACTAGCTTAAACCACGTCAATACTAACCATACTGACAATCTTAAAACACGTATAAATTACCCATATTGACTAGCTTAAACCACGTCTATACTAACCATACTGACAATCTTAAACCACATCTATACTAACCATACTGACTAGCTTAAACCACATCTACACTAACCATACTGACAATCTTAAACCACATCTATACTAACCATACTGACTAGCTTAAACCACATCTACACTAACCATACTGACTAGCTTAAACCACGTCTACACTAACCATACTGACTAGCTTAAACCACGTCTATACTAACCATACTGACAATCTTAAAACACGTATAAATTACCCATACTGACAATCTTAAACCACGACTACACAAACCATACTGACAATCTTAAACCACGTCTACACTAACCATACTGACAATCTTAAACCACGTCTACACTAACCATACTGACAATCTTAAACCACGTCTACACTAACCATACTGACTAGCTTAAACCACGTCTATACTAACCATACTGACAATCTTAAAACACGTATAAATTACCCATACTGACAATTTTAAACCACGACTACACAAACCATACTGACAATCTTAAACCACATCTATACTAACCATACTGACTAGCTTAAGCCACATCTACACTAACCATACTGACAATCTTAAACCACGTCTACACTAACCATACTGACAATCTTAAACCACGTCTACACTAACCATACTGACTAGCTTAAACCACGTCTATACTAACCATACTGACAATCTTAAAACACGTATAAATTACCCATACTGCCAATCTTAAACAACGACTACACTAACCATACTGACTAGCTTAAACCACATCTACACTAACCATACTGACTAGCTTAAACCACATCTACACTAACCATACTGACAATCTTAAACCACGTCTACATTATCCTTACTGACAATCTTAAACCACGTCTGCATTACCCATACTGACAATCTTAAACCACGTCTGCATTACCCATACTGACAATCTTAAACAACGTCTGCATTACCCATACTGACAATCTTAAACCACGTCTACAATAACCATACTGACAATCTTAAACCACGTCTACATTATCCTTACTGACAATCTTAAACCACGTCTGCATTACCCATACTGACAATCTTAAACCACGTCTGCATTACCCATACTGACAATCTTAAACAACGTCTGCATTACCCATACTGACAATCTTAAACCACGTCTACAATAACCATACTGACAATCTTAAACCACGTCTGCATTACCCATACTGATAATCTTAATCTTACTTTTTCATTAGTGTTCACTATCAAGCAAAACTTGCTAATTTACATTTCTGCGTGAAACAGAGATATTCAAGCAAATTTTAAAAGTTAATTTCAGAACGAGCAGTCTCACTATTAACTCGGTAACGTTTTCTAGAAGAAACACAGATCATGATTTTCACATTCCAAATCACGTTTTCTTTCTTTATTATTGTCAGTAAGCATGCTGTCATAAAAGTAAAGGAGCACAATAATCAAAAGAGTCGACAGATAGACTAGAGAAATTGGTATGGCTCAAGGAAGAGGTTAGTTTGGTCATCAATCTAAGGACATTGTTATGTATCATTTAAGATAATTCAGATAATTAAGATTGTTAAGCCAAATTCGCAATAATAGACCAAATATAAACACTCCGTTAAAAATAATAGAACCGTGTGTAATATTCAACGTGAAAGAAAAGCCCATGTGGGATCGTAGCTATTGGTACCAGATACAGATTATCAGTACAGTATATGGCCTATCGACTTGATATTATTCTTACCAGTATTTCCCAATCACCGTATCAGTCTTTTTTTATACAGCTTAACACAAATAAATTTACCGCCTTTGTGATTAATATCTCTTAATTATGTGGAGAGAACTGATGTTCAGCAGCACAGTGCCTCAACGACCACACTAGGTCAAGAGACTGATGATGATGATGAATTATGGATACCTGATCATGTTACGTTTAATATCCCTTAATTATGGATACTTTATCATGTTACGTTTAATATCCCTTAATTATGGATACCTGATCATGTTACGTTTAATATCCCTTAATTATGGATACCTGATCATGTTACGTTTAATATCCCCTAATTATGGATACCTGACCATGTTACGTTTAATATCCCCTAATTATGGATACCTGACCATGTTACGTTTAATATCCCTTAATTATGGATACCTGATCATGTTACGTTTAATATCCTTTAATTATGGATACCTGACCATGTTAAGTTTAATATTCCTTAAGTATGGATACCTGACCAAGTTACGTTTAATATCCCTTAAGTATGGATACCTGACCAAGTTACGTTTAATATCCCTTAATTATGGATACCTGACTAAGTTACGTTTAATATCCCTAATTATGGATGCCTGACTAAGTTACGTTTAAATTCCCTAATTATGGATACCTGACCATGTTACGTTTACTATCCCCTAATTATGGATACCTGACCAAGTTACGTTTAATATCCCTTAATTATGGATACCTGACCAAGTTACGTTTAATATCCCTAATTATGGATGCCTGATCATGTTACGTTTAATATCCTCTAATTATGGATGCCTGACCATGTTACGTTTAATATCCTCTAATTATGGATACCTGATAATATTACGTTTAAATTCCCTAATTATGGATACCTGACCATGTTACGTTTAACATCCCCTAATTATGGATACCTGACCATGTTACGTTTAATATCCCCTAATTATGGATACCTTACCATGTTACGTTTAATATCCTCTAATTATGGATACCTGACCATGTTACGTTTAATATCCCCTAATTATGGATACCTGACCATGTTACGTTTAATATCCCTTAAGTATGGATACCTGACCATGTTACGTTTAATATCCTCTAATTACGGATACCTGATCATGTTACGTTTAATATCCCCTAATTATGGATACCTGACCATGTTACGTTTAATATCCCTTAATTATGGATACCTGATCATGTTACGTTTAATATCCTTTAATTATGGATACCTGACCATGTTAAGTTTAATATTCCTTAAGTATGGATACCTGACCAAGTTACGTTTAATATCTCTTAAGTATGGATACCTGACCAAGTTACGTTTAATATCCCTTAATTATGGATACCTGACCAAGTTACGTTTAATATACCTAATTATGGATGCCTGACCAAGTTACGTTTAAATTCCCTAATTATGGATACCTGACCATGTTACTTTTAATATCCCCTAATTATGGATATCTGACCAAGTTACGTTTAATATCCTTTAATTATGGATACCTGACCAAGTTACGTTTAATATCCCTAATTATGGATGCCTGACCATGTTACGTTTAATATCCCCTAATTATGGATACCTGATAATATTACGTTTAAATTCCCTAATTATGAATACCTGACCATGTTACGTTTAACATCCCCTAATTATGGATACCTGACCATGTTAAGTTTAATATCCCCTAATTATGGATACCTGACTATGTTACGTTTAATATCCCCTAATCATGGATGCCTTACCATGTTACGTTTAATATCCTCTAATTATGGATACCTGACCATGTTACGTTTAATATCCCCTAATTATGGATGCCTGATCATGTTACGTTTAATATCCTCTAATTATGGATGCCTGATCATGTTACGTTTAATATTCCCTAATTATAGATACCTGACCATGTTACGTTTAATATCCCCTAATTATGGATACCTGACCATGTTAAGTTTAATATTCCTTAATGATGGATACCCGACAATGTTACGTTTAACTGATACTGTTGATATTAACGACTAAATTTGACACTAGTAAATATTTTAGATAAAATTCACCCACAAAAATTCCCACAAGTTTCGCTTTGTCAACCTCAGAATCATTGATATATTTATTTAATTTCGGTGTCACTCCCTGACAATTGTTAGCCTTTTACATAAGGCCATGTGTTCGCACTTCATTGAAAAATAATACAATAACGGTAAATAAAAAAGTCGATAGATAACCGGCCTTTGTCTATTTTCTAATTTATTCAAAAACATGTTATATGCATCTGTTACATTCGGGTTCAAAGGACACACAAACACCAAGTAAGGGTCCTATCACTTTATATAGAATAAAGCAAAAATCTTTACAAAAGCTAGAAAGAAATAACCAGTGTTCTTTACAGTACAAAGCCCTGAGTTTAACTGCCTGTTCATGCACTCTACTCTTGTTTTAGAAAGGGCTACAGATAATGCATTATAATTAATTTAACATGTGTGCCTTATCAGAAGTCAAGAAGTCCAAGCTCAGATAGCCCTGGGAAGATAAACAACAGAGGCTGAAGGTGTTGACAGTCTCTGGTATCAACTATCCAGAATGCTGTGATTAATATTCTGGCCAAATGTCTCTACTAACAGGCTGAAATCTGATACAGCACCAAGGGTCACATCATACTTATAACACCTCCCTTCTTAAGAGGAAACTATGTTTTCGATACAGTAATACTTTTTTTTTTTTTAAATTACTTACTGGCTTGGTACATCAGAAAAATGATAAAACTTGCATAAAGCTAACGTTATTACTAAAATGCATAAAGCTTAGAGTCACTACTATTCACTTCTGTAAAGGAGTCTTGAATTCCAGCAGTAACCATCCAGAATAGGGGAAATCCAACAAATTGGTTACCGTCTATATCTGCATAAATTCATTCTGATTATAAAATAAAAACAGAACACTTAAATTTGAAAAATCCTAGAGTCCTGAACTATCCCAGTAGGTTTCTAAGCACTTTTGAAGTGTACTATGCACACCAGTATCTTTTGTCGTTTAATTCCTACACACTTCAGTTACATGCGTGATAATCCATCTGCATTCCCATGTTGTTTGCCGCTCCTGTGCTTTATAATGAAGTTGTAAGGTTGGAGTGCCAAACACCATCTAAGTAGACGCTGATTCTTGCTTTGCATTTGATTCAACCATGCCAATGGGTTGTGGTCAGTCACAATTTCAAATGTCGTCCCTGACAGGTAATACCTTAACGAATCAATCGCCCACACAATCGCAAGACATTCCTTCTCAATAGTTGCATATTTCTGCTCCCGCGGAAGAAGTTTCCGGCTTAGATAGGCCACCGCATGTTCGTCACCGTCCATTGTCTGGCTTAGCACAGCACCAATTGCCGTGTCACTAGCATCGGTCTGCACGATGAATTTCCTACCGAAATCCGGTGCAATAAGGACTGGGGTCTTAGTAAGAGCATCCTTCAACATTTTAAAGGATTGGACAGCATCTTCAGTCCATACAAGTATATTTGGTCTTCCTTTCTGTGTCATGGAGGTTAATGGTACTGCTACTTCAGCAAAGTTCTTAATGAATTTTCTGTAGTATCCAACCATTCCAAGAAATGAGCGTATTCCCTTTTTCGTTGTGGGTAATGAGAACTCACGCATTGCTTTAATTTTATTTTTGTCTGTCTTAATTTTTCCTCCTCCAATGATATGCCCAAGGCATTCAATCTCAGCTGCTCCAAACTCGCACTTTGACGGCTTTATTGTAAGTCCATCTTCCCGTATACGTTGCAGCAATGCACGCAAATTTTCTATGTGTTCTGACCAAGTCTTGCTTGACACAATGATGTTGTCAAAATATGCTGCGACATTATGTAGTCCGGACACTAGTAAGTCGATGAGTCGGGCAAAACTGGCGGGTGCCGTTTTCATACCGAAGGGCATAAGATTAAACTCATAGAGCCCAAACGGAGTCACAAATGCAAACTTTTGCCTAGATTCTTCAGCTAGAGGGACTTGCCAGTAACCCTTAGTTAGATCTATCTGACTCAAGTAACTTCCATACCCAATCTTCTCAAATAGATCGTCCATTCGTGGGACTGGATAGGCTTCGAATAACGTGATATTATTAAGCTTGCGGTAATCTACACACAGCCGAAGAGTTCCATCTTTCTTGTCAACTAATACACAAGGCGAACTCCATGGACTGATTGAGGGCCGAATGAGGCCTTGCTCCAGCATTTCATCCAATATTGCTTTCACCTCTTTCTGTTGCGCGAAAGGTATTCTATATGGCCGTTGTTTAATTGGTGTCTCCGACGTTGTCTTGATGCTGTGAGTTAAGATGTTTGTTCGACCAGGCCTTGTTGTTAGAACATCCTGAAATTCTTTGCACAGAGTTCTAATATCCTCTCGTTGCTCCTTCGACAAGTTGACTCCCAGCTTAACACCAGCATCACCTTCACCTGCTCTTGGAGGAAAATCAATATCCACACCATCGTTCTCATCTGTCTGCATTGCCAGCAGCACAGCACGTTTGTATCTACGCAGTAAATTTATATGATAGGTTACCATACCTCGCCTACCGGGTAGCGATATCTGGTAGTTAACATCGTTTACCTTCCGGACCACACGATAAGGTCCCTGCCATTGTGCCTTCATCTTGGATGAACTTGATGGCAAGAGAATAAGTACTTCATCTCCTGGACTAAATTCTCGTGTTTTCGTGTGACGATCATAAAGTGCCTTGATTTTCTTTTGGCGACCCAACAGGTTATCTTTGACATGAGCCCCGATGTCAGCCAACTTCTCACGCATTTTCACAACATGCTCCACAGTTGACTTCCTTACATCCTCCTCTCCCGTAAACAAACCTTGTAAAATCTGCATTGGCCCCCTAACTGGCCAACCATACAACATCTCAAAAGGTGCAAATCCAGTTTCCTCATGCGGGACCTCACGATATGCAAACAACAAATATGGTAACATCTCATCCCATTCATTCTTGTTGTCTGTACAGAACTTCCGCAACATTGACTTCAATGTCCCGTTAAAACGTTCTACCTTTCCATTTGCTTGTGGGTGATAAGGTGTGGTTGTAACTCCACGGATACCCACTAGTTCATACAACTGTTTCAATAAGGTGCTAGTGAAGTTGGTCCCTTTGTCTGTTAATATGACCCTTGGAAAACCAACACGGCTAAACAGTTCAATTAGTGCTCTAGCTACACTCGTTGCCTCCATATCCTTTAGAGGAAAAGCTTCAGGATATCTGGTTGCATCATCAATCACTGTCAGAATATATTTGTGTCCAGACTTCGTTCTAGATAACGGTCCTACAATATCCATTGCAATTTTCAAAAATGGTTCTGTTATTACCGGTGGACAAACCATTGGGGCTTTCTCACCTGCAGTACGTTTTGCTGTTATCAGACATTCATGACACGATGTACAATATCTTTTTACATCAGAAAACACTCCCGGCCAAAAGAATGATTGGAGAATCCTCTCTTTTGTTTTCTCCAAACCCAAGTGACCTGCAAGGGGTCGATCGTGTGCCAGCTCCATTACCATTTTTCTTAATCCTGCTGGTACAACAATCTGCTCCCCTCCACGCGAACCATCACCAGATTGCCATTTCCGCCGCAAAATAGCATTCTCCCAGAAGAATGCCATTGGCTCCTCCTCAGCCTCTTCCCGCGTAGCAAAGGATTTATCTCTAATAATTTTCAGTGAAATATCTGCAATCTGTAGATTTGACAACATGTCCGCATTCATTGTTGAAAGTGTGTTAAATTCAATGTCATCATGCTGATCAGTATCTGCTTGCTCGATGCTGTCGTTGACAACTTCATTTTTACTCTCATCCTCACATTGGTGAGTATTTTCTACCGTCCTCTCATCATAGAGTCCTTTTGCCATCGACCTCGTAACAACAAATGACCCTTTCTTACTAAGTATATCCATCCCTAATAGGGCTTCAGCGGCTAAATTTGGAACAAGACCCACTTGTGCTGGTCCCTTATAATACGTTGTGTTGATATTTACCACTGCCAACTGTGCGGTAAATGGCTGACCCACTGCTGTATATAACGTAACTTGGTGCCCCTCCAGCTTGCAACTCTCGTCAACGAGATCTTCTCTTATTAAGGTCATATCGGAGCCAGTGTCCTTCACAAACATGATCTCACGCCCATTTACACATCCTGTTTCCGAAATAAGCCTTTCACCAATTGTTGGCCTAACGAAACAAGTTGCTGGGTTACCACGATGTTTCATGTCATCTGTTGGACACTTACTTGCAATATGTCCCCACTGCCTGCATCGATAGCACTGCATATTCTTACGTGTGGACAGGTAATTCGTTGATGTTACTTTCGCTTGCTGCTGTAAGTTCTGAATACCCCTGTTACTATTCCCATTTATGTTCGGACGAAACATATTTTTCTGCCATTGTTGTTGTATATTGGTGGGAATATAATCTTCCGCAGCCTCAACAACTGGACTAGAGCCCTTGTTCCTCCTAATCCACTGTGCTTGATCTTGTGGCAAGGCTTTCAGGAAAAATTCCTCACGGAGACAAATAACTGGGTCACGATCATCCAAAAAACGCTTTATGTGCTGATCCATTCTGGCCATCAGACCACCATACGTCTCTGTACTAACCTTCTTCATGCTCACCAACGCAGTGAAATGTTCATGCGGTCTCCTTCCAAAACGATCAATCAGTCCTTTCCTGAGTTCCAGATAATCACCACAAGCTTGAGTTGCAACATATCTAGCCTCACCTGTCAAAAGAGTTCTTAGCTGTAGTACTTTCAGCTCGTCAGACCACTTAGCATGTTTTGCAACTGTTTCAAATTCTGCTAGGAAAGTGACAATATCTTCTCCTCGTTCATGGTCATATGCCTGTAACTTTACTTTAAATGGCATTGAAGATACTTTTTCCGTCACGTTTTCTTGACGTTTTACTCTTTCTAACTCAATTTCCAAACGCTTCATTTCTAATCTTAATTTTTCTCTTTCCATTTCCCATTCAAACTCCTTCTGTCTTAACTCCAATTCTCTTTCATTCTTCTTTGCACTAGGTTTGCGCTTTGTTTCCTTGGGTGGTTGCATGTGCTCAAGGTTAATTTCCTCTTCATACTCCGGAATCTCACTATCTGTAAACTCCATCAAATTATGTGTTGCCGCTTTTCTTCTTGGTCGTCCTGAAGCAATCATTGCTCCCTCAATTTCTACATTATCAGCAACCGACATAATGACAAACTATACGTACTGTAAGTTCTATCACTGTATTCACAGCCACTGGACTACTTTTTCTTTTCTAAGAATTTCTGGGCTTATACGTGTACACTCGTTACAGTGATACACACTTTGCATTTAGCAATTAACAACCGTAGGTTATACACACAGTACCACCAGACACTGCTAATTCCAACGTATTGAATAATTCCAAATAATTCACACAGAAGTATTGGAATCCGTACCGCTGCCACCAAAATGTTACATTCGGGTTCAAAGGACACACAAACACCAAGTAAGGGTCCTATCACTTTATATAGAATAAAGCAAAAATCTTTACAAAAGCTAGAAAGAAATAACCAGTGTTCTTTACAGTACAAAGCCCTGAGTTTAACTGCCTGTTCATGCACTCTACTCTTGTTTTAGAAAGGGCAACAGATAATGGATTATAATTAATTTAACATGTGTGCCTTATCAGAAGTCAAGAAGTCCAAGCTCAGATAGCCCTGGGAAGATAAACAACAGAGGCTGAAGGTGTTGACAGTCTCTGGTATCAACTATCCAGAATGCTGTGATTAATATTCTGGCCAAATGTCTCTACTAACAGGCTGAAATCTGATACAGCACCAAGGGTCACATCATACTTATAACAGCATCTCTTCATATATCTTAACATGTACCAACTCAACCACAAATCTAGACCAAGTTTTTCAATAAGAACATTCACGTTGAACCGTCTTCCCGATACCTTCAGATCTGTGACTACAAACGATCTTACCGGAGGAATCATTCTTGATTGTAAGAAAACATTCGATTTAGTTGACCATAGGTATTCATTAACATTCAAAAGTTCTATACATTTTCATCAAGATAAGTTTCTTAGTTTAAATAATATTTTACTACAGTTATTTGAGAGTATTTACACATAACGGCATAATACAGTGAGCTAATTGTCATTTAAGTTAACAATTTGATTGCCGAAATAGTTTTCATTCTTAGAGAGATTATCAATTTCAGCATTGCTCTCGAACTGTCTTGCGAATTCAAACAGTCAAGAGCTGTGCCTTCAACGTTAACGTTTCTTTTAATCCGTATATCTTTTCTTACAGATAATCTCTCTCTCTCTCTCTCTCTCTCTCTCTCTCTCTCTCTCTCTCTCTCTCTCTCTCAATTTTAACCCTCCTCTAGATTAACAAAGTTCATATATCAGCCTTAAGTGATGTCCCAACGTCTTTGCTTTCTGTAAGTTTGTAAGTTTATGGTTTTCATTCTATAAATAACTCCATTGTCAGTGATGTTTTGCGAAGACTCTGTCGTTGATATTGTAAGGTATACTGGTGGAGCGATCGGTGTCACATATGAATATTAACTCCTTAGATTTTATGCTTTGCGACGGCTCAGACGTTGTTTTTCGTCTAGGGTATATAGATGGCAATTTGTGTCATAAATGAGAATTTCCTCTTTAGATGTTGTGCACTTTGCAAAGGCTCCATTGTTCTATGTTTTTCTGTAACATAGTTCTTCTATTAAACATTGTCTTCGTCGTCTTTGGTGCAACATCATGATTGACATCTGACTTAGGCTTGCTTGTGATAACAGAAAAGTAATAGACTGTGCCATTAGCACTCATTCTCTTTCAGAGATTCTAAGTTATTAACAAAGTTTTAAAATATTTGATAGGTGACAATTTTACTTTACTGTAACCCATGAACCATGAGGTGGTCAGTTGTGAACTTACGATAATTAGTTTACAACTTCATCTATATATATATATATATATATATATATATATATATATATATATATATATATATATATATATATATATATATATATATGCTGGACGATGAATGTACTGCAAACCTCAATAGCTTGTACAAACGTATGCTGAAGACAACAGTTAGAACAGTGTATAGTGTTGCACGGTAAATCATGTTCATAATGGTTTCTGTTGTCATAATGTTTACTGTTGTCATAATGTTTTCTGTTGCTCTCCACATGGATGAGCTATCATATTTATTAAAACCATAAACGCCGTGCTTTGCACGCGCTAAATGTTGGCAAAATCGTCAAGCATTTATCGATATATAACTTTTGTTGTTAGTATTAACATAACTCCCTGTCATATAATAGATCGTGCTGCTTGAACTCGTGGCATTTCTTTAACGTTGTTTGCCCAAGCTGCAACATGCGATTAATATAACCTTAGAGCCTTCAGATTTAGCTTGTGTAAAAATTCTACCAGTTTTGACTCAACGTTGTTCTTTAAGATTTCGAGAACTAACAGTTCTTTATGTTCTTTTGAAAACTTTTTTAAATTTCGTTTTTACCATATTAAAATTCCGTTGTTTTTTTTTTCTTCTTCTAGGAAACTAGGAATACAACCACAGAATAAATCTAGGTCTGAACAAAAGTTACCTGAAAGTCACCGTGTCGAAGACAATATGTTCAAAGCCCAATTTTTCCATATTACGTTTGAAATTTTTTATCAATTTTAGCAGCTGTAGTAGTAGTAGCAAATATGTCATGTCCATCTTTTACAACTATTGCGTGGTTTAATTGCGATCGATTATCTCGATGTACATTCGATCTGCAATAGTTATCATGACGTATGTATTGTAGCTTTAGTAGAAATGGATTTATTGATATTTTTGTTTACGATACATATTCATTTTCCAGCTGCCATATGCCCATTCTAACCTGTTTCAATAACCGACAAATAAGCGTTGCCCAGGCGTATAGCCAGTATCTCAAGATAAATGGCGCGCAACCATTATTATATTTGATAATTGATATATCGCAATATCGCAATGAATGACGGAAATTGGTGAAGGTTTGGAATTAATCACTTTGAAAACTGTTTATATCAAGATATTTACATACACAACAAACACAAGAAGTGGATAATGTAACATTTGCAAATTATTTCAGCAGCTCACATATCACCAAGATTCTCCAATTAAAGTTCCAAGATTTCACTCAATGTCTTAAACCTATACAAGTTGGCCATCAAACAGTTCTTGGAATGAACAGTACAACCTGGTAACCCCTACCGCCTCCAACAAAGAGTATTATGAATGAAATATTTGGTAAAATATTTCCCATCGTGACGAAGAGTAACATGAAATCAATGTTAATACCTATCATTTTAGCAAGTCCGACTGGTCCAATTAGTAAGAAAAACAAATAATAACAGGTTACCAATATGATGATATGAATCTTAAATGAAATCTGAACCCAGTCAGGCAGCCCGTATAAGTACACGAAGAAATATATATGGAAAAGAAAAGACCAACCAAACCGTTTGATGTACAGGCAAGAGAAACCAAAGGCTTAAATCGATGATTGGAGAAATACCATTAATAGATAAACAGGTATTTAAGAAACAAAAGATAGATAACTAAGGGTGTATGTAAATGCTATAGAAATTATCAAATAACATATATGATCTATATAATATATACACTTAGACACTGAAATATACCAAAAAACAGAACGAAGAGTCGAAATATGCTAAAATCAATATGTATTTCAAAAACAGTTCGAAAGTGTTTAAAGTATTGGAGCGCATTTATTTGGACATCCAAGACATTTGCAGAGAGTTTCAGAGAAAATATTGAAAACATAAATTGGACGATGGGCTGAAAAAAGTATTCACAGAAAAATGGTGTTAAAACAGCTGTTACGGCATCAGCTGTTGGGCTGACACTGTTAATTGTTATTCTTTGTATAGCAATGTTTGTAAAAAGTAAAGTACGGAGTCGAGGAAGATATGTTGCTCCATTTGAAGGAGTTTAGCTTTTGGACAAAACTATAAAAAAAAACAAAAAAAAACAAAAAACAACGGGTTAATAGCTAAAGACACTTTCTTATCATTACTTAATACCAGATCTATTTCACGATATATTTCATCTAGTGGTACGTAAAACGTGATATTTTTAACGACTGCAGATTCTTTTATTTATTCTAGCTCACAAAGTGCTGGTTTTGTTGCTGCAGATATACCTTTGGTAGTCGCCCACGATCAAACGTCGTGTGGCATGATGGGAACTCTGTATTTACACATGTGAACATTAAAGACATATGTTTCACGTGAATCAGTAGAAACGTTGGTAATCAAATTACTATACTAAATGAAATAGAGTAACGGTGGTAGTTATATATAAGTATATATACATGTGTGTGTGTGTGTGTGTGTGTGTGTGTGTGTGTATTTTGTTTGCTTTCGATTTGTGTTCTAATGACTATCATCTCAGAGGCAACAAAGAGTTCATTAACTTTCGACTTGATATATATAATGTTTCCGCCGCACTCTTCATGTTTACACTAGGTACAGATATGCAACAAGGTTCTGTTATTTATAGTGGGTACACAATAGGATTATAGTGCATTCCATTCATTCATCATCATTCAGCAAGTGGACTCCGAACAGGACGGACCGGTCCTCAGACGGTTACAGCCTACTGATAGTCGGCAGTGAGAACAGGTGCCATTTAGGACTGTAGAAAAAAGAATGCAGCCATACGAGCAACCTAGGTGTTTTCCCTTAACGGTGACGGGAAACCGAGCCGTTGCATATATTTTACACCCCACTAGACCAAACTACAGCGGCTCTGTCAGAGGAAACATCCCACAAGACTTGAAGAACGAAGCGTGGCGCCACGTGGATTTCAAGATAGCGACCTGAGTGCACTACTACAAATAACATCAACGGTGGGCACGAGGTGTTACAGGGAACCAACGAAGAATGAAACGAGGGCATATACAGTCACCTGGAAAAATTTCGAAACGCCATACAGAAATTTTGCTTCAAGAGGGACTAAAAGGAAAACTGGCTGTGACAAGAGAAAATCTGCCATAGCCAACCTACTGCAACGAGAACAGACGTCCCGGAGAAAGATGACAGAATTAAATTAGCTAGGTATTTCATTTGTCTGAATGAAAATAGGGACTCATTTGGCATCGAGTAACCCTTTTCGACTAACTATATATGGTCCTGAAAAGACTAATTTGACCTTTTTGGCACTGCCTTCAACAAATTTATAACCAAAATCCCCTACCATTGACTACACTATTATGTGTCGCTTAGACATTTTAATTTAAATATATTAGGGACTTTCACATGTACGCTTATGTACTAGTCCCTATTTGATAGGATGATCAATAAAATTTTTTACAACTCAGATATATGGTTAATTGCATAGGTGGCTTACACATTATTGGTTGTTAGGCTGTCCATTAGTACAACTGGACTGAATTGATATACATGAGCGTTCTTTGATTTGCGCTCCCTTGCTGCCTGCTGCAGTAGTTCCACGTGCTTGCACGATTCAATAACTACAGCGGACTTAAGCGATGTGAGAAAACTATTTTTCTCTCGCTTCCCTTTACTGCTATTGCAGAATGGTTAGGCAACTTCAAAATACTGATTGGGTGTGTGTGTGTGTAGGTTCCATTCCTACCCACCAAATGGCCTTACATTCACAAAGTGGCAGTTCAATAATTGCCCCGATGTGATGGCCCAATTAAATAGTTTTCTATGAAAACATAAACGCCTGCAGGGTGCGCGGCAAAAAAATTCTACCAGTTTTGACTCAACGTTGTTCTTTAAGATTTCGAGAACTAACAGTTCTTTATGTTCTTTTGAAAACTTTTTAAATTTCGTTTTTACCATATTAACATTCCGTTGTTTTTTTTTTTCTTCTAGTAAATTAGGAATGCAACCCCAAAATAAATCTAGGTCTGAACAAAAGTTACCTGAAAGTCACCGTGTCGAAGACAATATGTTCAAAGCCCAATTTTTCCATATTACGTTTGAAATTTTTTATCAATTTTAGCAGTTGTAGTAGTAGTAGCAAATATGTCATGTCCATCTTTTCCAACTATTGAGTGGTTTAATTGCGATCGATTATCTTGATGTACATTCGATCTGCAATAGTTATCATGACGTATGTATTGTAGCTTTAGTAGAAATGGATTTATTGATATTTTTGTTTACGATACATATTCATTTTCCAGCTGCCATATGCCCATTCTAACCTGTTTCAATAACCGACAAATAAGCGTTGCCCAGGCGTATAGCCAGTATCTCAAGATAAATGGCGCGCAACCATTATTATATTTGATAATTGATATATCGCAATATCGCAATGAATGACGGAAATTGGTGAAGGTTTGAAATTAATCACTTTGAAAACTGTTTATATCAAGATATTTACATACACAACAAACACAAGATGTGGATAATGTAACATTTGCAAATTATTTCAGCAGCTCACATATCACCAAGATTCTCCAATTAAAAGTTCCAAGATTTCACTCAATGTCTTAAAGTGCCATACCAGTGTAAAAACCGAAAATACAATTCAATATTATTTGAATTGAAAATAAAATCTGGAAGCTGTATAAAGAAACCCGATGAAAAAATTCGGCATAATAACTGAGAAATACGCTCAGGTGTGTTTTCGAAAATAATACACATGGGACCGATTTTATCGCTCGGTAATTTCCGCCGAGTGAAGACCGTCTGACGTCACTTCATGAACACACGCCGTACTTCCGTTTCTAGTGAAACATAAACAAAGCTCCTGTTCCGTTCCATATTAGTTTGTTTTAAAGCTTTTATCATCAAAATCATGCCAAGAGGAGATCGTAGAAGTACAAGCAAGGGCAGCGGTGTCTGGTGTGTTGCCGCAAATTGTGGGAATACAAATGCCGATGGGTTTTCCATGCATTCCTTTCCGAAAGACCAAGCACTTTGTCGTAGGTGGACAGATTTTGTAAAAATCAAAAGAGAAAACTGGGATGGTCCGACTAAGTTTTCTGCCTTCTGCTCCTTTCATTTTGTAGCAGAAGCATATATTTTATAAGTTTATATATTCGTGTTTTAAATAGGCAGAAGTGTGTATTTTATTATTTTATCTAATTACTGTTTTTAAAAGATGAGTGAAATAAAATCATCAGTTGCAATTAGTGTTTTATCATTTTTTTCACATATACAGCCATTTAGCCAACCTTGAACCAGGATTACCTATTGAGTTTTGTTCACTCTGAGCAATGAATCTACCCTGAGTGCTGTTCATGCTGTGTTGTTCTATTGCATGACATGTGGTAAGTAACTTTCTGATTGGTTAGTTTGCTACTTGTCTGTATAAACAACATAGCATGGGCAGCAGATTGGTGGTGGTCATTCCATTGGAGTTGCTGAAGGGTGTTGGTCATAGAATTAAATTAAATGTGCTTGTGATTCTGTTGGACTTCAAAATGTGACAACCTTTGTCCCATATGATAAGGTAAATAGATTTATAATATATTTATAATATCGTCAATGTAAATGGTTATTTTATATGTAGTCTGTATATTTATCTGAAATGTATATTGCATTTTAGTGCCTTTAATAAGTTATTAACCCAGTCTTTTCTGAACCTATCATTATGTCCATACGCTTGTCTTACTGTATGTCTGTTCTGTTTTGTGCAGTGCACAATGATTGTTGTGTTTAGGTTCATTTTGTCAACTATCTTTCTAGATTGATAAGTAATACATATGTGGTGATAGTTATTCGTATTGAATATACTGTGAAACAGAATCGATGTAATGCACTGATGATTGTATTTATAGTTGTAGTAAATGTATTTTGTTGTATTTGCAGGGTTGAGTTGAATACAACTTCATGCACAATAAAGTCTTATAACCTATACTGGACTTGACAATTGTCTATTATAAAAGTAGACAGGAAAGAACGGTAACAATTTAACACCAGAATGCTTCCCATTTAGGTATAGATTTGAGGTTGTGCATATGGGTAGGGCACCAAAGAAAGTCAAACTCAATGATGATGCTGTCCCGTCTGTACAATGCTTGAAGGAAACTGACAACCAAGTAACTGCAACTGTATCAGAACCTTCAACACCAAAACATCAGCTGTGTAGGCTTGAAATGTTGTCATCATCAGAGGAAGTAACTTGTCAAGTGTCACCACCAAAGAAAATAAGAAGGAGCTATTCAAAGAGAGAAGCAACAAGGGTGAGTTTATCTATGATATTCAAAAGACCAGTCACTGCAACATTTCCATTTGTACTCTCTAGAACGTTCTTGCATAGTTTTCAAAACAAATGCTGTAAATATCTAATCAATCAAGAACTGAGATATAAACATCTGATAAATATTATCAACATTTTCATCTTGCCTTCAACTTTGACCATGTGAATATAAAAATCTTTCTGCCGGTAGATTTAGAAGGCCTACATATATATTTCATTGTCAGGCTAATGTGTGAATCAGATTACATATAGATATTTACAAACATGAGTGATAAATGTTCTCTTAATAGGGTACATTTTGTTTTAGATTATTGCTGCACATGAGGAACAATGTTCACAACAGGCAGTGAGACAACTCCGGATCAAGGATTAGAAAACTCATTTGACATTATGAAAGAGGTAAAATTTAGCTTATATATATATATATATATATATATATATATATATATATATATATATATATATATATATATAATGAGAGTGACATTTCAGACAAGAACATGTTTTAACAAACTACATATAAGATTTCTAGAGATAAAGGAAGAACTACAGCTTAAAGGTTTGGAGAAAAGGATAGGTTTGATCATCGTAAGGAAAAAATGTCGGTTTTGAATAACACATTTTTTATACGTTTCAAACACATTCTGTTATGGTGGATTACTGAATTCATCACAATAATTTTGGGACCTATTTTCTTTATCCCAAAAATGATTTCATCTTCTTAAAATGTCTAAATGCTAAAATAACTTGAACAAAGTACAGTATTCAAAAGTAATAAAACTGATGCAATTGACCTTTTTCAGGTAGTTGAATATGAAATTGATAAAGTGAAGCCTCTGTCAGCAGCAGAGGAGGCGAGCCGGACAACATTTTTAAACAAGTTTTCAATGGATTACGGCTTAAATCAATGAAATCGGGCAAAAAATCAATGAAATCAGGCAAAAAAAAAATCAATGAAACAGGCAAAAAATAATAATGAAAAAATCAATGAAATCAAAAAAGAGAGAGCCTCCATTTGCCAATGGAGACGATCATGCAATGAGTAAAAACTTTTCAACCGAATATTTTATCCAATCCGATGACGAAAATCCTTCAGGATGAAAATCCTTTCAGGATGAAAGTCCTTAGGACTTTACAAACAGACTAATTTGTAAAACTTCACCTTGTAGATCAATCAGATTATTAGACTGGTCAGTGAGTTTGAAATTAATTCTGGTTAATGAATTATTATGACATCGCATATAGACTGGATTCACCGGGGACTCAATAATTAGAAATCCTGGAGGGGCTGTTGGTGCAAATGAATACAAAATATATCCCTGCTGAGCTTGATTTGATCGTTCTAAATTTATTTGATAACTTCCCTCGATAACATCACATACTAAATTGAGCGCAATCACCGATGAAATATTCACATTGAACGGAGCAATATGCCTGCCGCCACCATCTGGGTCATTATTGTGTTTGAGGATTTTTATTTCCTGTGATGATATTTTTTTCCATTCGTCATGAATTATTTTGAAACCTTCATCGATGGCATCATTGAGAGATTTATGTAATTCTAAGAGATTATATCCTGGTAGATTGAATTCGAAAATATTTTCTACGCTTATGATATTTTGTCGCAAATTTTATTTTCGTGTTAGGATGTCTTGCAAGGGATACCTCTCGTATGATTAGTGAATGAAATATATCCATGTCACTGAGGATTCTGTTACATGTTTCTACGACGTTGATAAATTCATCTCGGGTGAGAGTACCGGATTTAAGGGATATTAACAACAGTGAAATATCGTTATTGAACGCTGTGAAATTTTCAGTGATTTTATCCTGTCGAGTTATGTAGTATTTATCCCCTCCCTCATCTAATTCAGTGAAAAAATTCAATTTGTCATAATCGCTATAGCTTTTTATTGGATTGTCAAATTTTGTCGTGTATGTGACATCAGATTTTTTTGGTTCTGGTAAATCAACGGTTTTTCCCGGGGGTGGTAATTCAGGCCATCCCAGTACGGTTCTTATAGAACTCTGATAGATATCTACGACATAACCATCTGTGCTTATTTCAATGGCAGATGATGGTGTTGGTTCATGAACTGTTATAGCTATTTTTGATTCTGCTCCAGTAATGGATTTTATTCTACGCGCGAATTCATTATTGATTTGTTCAATTTGGTATGATCCGGTTGGTATCGAAACAACGTTCCAGTCTGGGGTACCGTCGTCTTTATTCTTATTTGCAAACACCAGTGAATTATTGGGTTGTTGACCACCAAATGATTTTGATCTGATATTAGGCCAACTGTGATACACTCGTAATTTTGCTAGCGCGATTTCCTTCACGGGGACTGGGATAGGGAAATTCACACTGAATTCTGGATTCGTTGATGTTATTGAGATCATGCTGGTTTGTACTGGGTTTGTGTTCTCCACTATTTGTTGAAGTAATTCCATCTGTGTTGTCATTGTTATTATACTCATGTTGTTGTATTTCTAATTTTGACATCGCAGAATCATAAATACTGACCATCGCTGAAAACTCACTCTGATATAATTGTATCATCGAGAGATGACGATATCAATGAGGATAATTGCGAGTATGCAGTGGACACAACATGAAATTGAATTATGTAGTCTTGTAGTTTCCGTTGGCTGCATGATGATATTTTTTTTTGTTATTATTGAAATTATTCCCGCGATTGTTGTTGCCGCAGAAATGCAAATTGGAACAGCTATCGGGGCCATCATTGTCACTGAAGACAGTATAATACCGGCTCCGGTGATTACACCACTCACAGCGTACAGTAACATCAATTACGGTAATTCTCCTGCGATATTTTTTAATTTTCATTGCATACTCCTCAGTGAGGGTTTTGAGTCTAGTTTGAAATTCTCTGACCTGATCATAACGATATTGCGATGATGAAATCATTTTATTTTTAAATCAGTTTACGATTTCAATTGAAACCGTTATTTACTTAAATCCGCTACGAATTCCACATACCATGTTGTTGAAACCCTAACCAAATTTTTATCAGTAGATGTTATCGTGAACTTTTCAGTTGTATCCTTGTCGATGATCGTTGAAATCGTCTTATTGACCCCGGATGAACTCGACGATGAAATATTAAATTGAGTCAATGGTGTTACTAGTGTTAATCGATAAATACCCTTAACGGTTGCAGCGATATCTAATTTGTTGTTTGTAGGTGTCCACGCAAATGATCCGTGTTGGATCGTGTATACTACGTTATTGGTTTTCGCATGAGGAATTTGTTTTTTCAATAATTGTTATCATCCTCGTTGCATCCCCTTTGATGGCTTCGATGAAGGTTTTCGTCTCATCGATGGATTTTTCGATATCCGGGAGTTTTAGTTCAATTTTATCCAACGGGGTTCCAATAAATTTATCAATGATATTTCTACGGAATGATGTAAACTGTTTTCCGTTATCCTCAATTCTAGATTGAAGTGTTGTTAGTTCCAACACAGAATTTTTCAATTCATCGTTGAGAGTTTTTAATCGATCTGTAATTGTCGAAAAGAGTACACCCGGTTTGAGTTTACCCTGATCGGAAAATAACACAATAGTATCATCGATTGCGTTTCGTTGTTTAATCAAAATATCATCCAGAGAGACATTACTAGTTTTCAATTTACCCTGTTTGTCTTGAAATACAACTATTTCCCCGGGGTCAACACTTGTTAAGTTCAACGTCTCAGCTATTTCATCTTCGATTATTTTTTTTTATGTCCTTGATAGAATCAGGGGTTGCAGTGCCATCGGGTTTGGGTTTCAAAGATCTCCCCCAAATATCAATCATGATATTTTATACACCTCTCTCTAAAATCGTTTTTGACGACTTCGATTACTAGTGTATTCATTTACGACAATGTGTGGTGGTTTTCTAGATGCTGAAATAGCGTTAAGGACATTTAATACTTCACTGCCGCATATTGGTGGGTCATTGATTTGTTGTGTTGGTAGCGTAGAATACCAAGTCTTAATTGGAAAATTTTTTATGTAACGCATAAACTCTTTTGGCGGGGCTAATCCATATGAATCAAAATAGACGATTGCCCGTGGATCAATAGCGTATGCAACCCAGTGAATTCCAGGTCCGGTGCTGTTATCGAGATTAATGATACCTGTTTCAGTGTTGTTTGGTTGATGTGGTAATTGATCTTTCATAAAGACACCTCTGAAATTTTTAATCGCAAGTTTTTTTAGCAGCATCCATTAAATCAAAATTGGACATAGGAACCATCGGTTCCTCAAAAAACCGGTCCTAGTCTCAGGCCTTTTCCGCTGTACCATGAATACGGGGTTCCTGGGAGTCTTAGACCTTTTCCGCTGTACCATGAATACGGGGTTCCTGGTAGTCTTAGACCCCTTCCCATTTTTTTATATCCCTGTCCAGATGCCTTCTTTAGTGCCATTCCTGCTGCAGTACCAACGGCTCCTAACGCCGCTGCTTTAGCCACAGCTGGGGCTGCTGCTACAATCAAGGCCGGAATCGCAGCTAACAATGGAAATATACCGCCTGTTTTAATCATATTTTTGATAGCAGCCGCAGAAAGAGTAATCTGAACACCTTTTTTTGCTACAAGTGCATCATTGAAGTGTTTTATTTGACGAGTTGTCAGCGATAATTTATTTGCACCGCCATTCATTTGATTAGGTTTCAGCGTGATAGTGGTTCCACATTTTTTAGGTGATTCTGATTGCAATTTCTTGATTTGACCGGGAGTTAACGCAACACTAATAATACTATATGACATTATACATAATAGATTGATTCTAAATTGTAAAGCGATTCAATGGAAAAATCGTTCAAAGATTTTCCACTGGTGCATCAATGATTCTCATTCTTCCTCCAACACCTTCAAGTAGCATTGATTTATCACTGAGAATGAAGCAACCGCTCTATAATTCGGGATAAGGATAGGAGGTACCCCACCAACTGGTGGACCAGTCGGACGGGTTACACGGGCTCTAAAGTGTATATCAACGACAGATTGTCTTGTTAAATCAAGATTTTCCAGTGAAAAGTAATAAATCGGATAGAGGCTTTTAAAATCCAATTGTGATATTTGCAAACCAGTATCCACATTTTGATCACGTGACATATATGACAACAGGTTATGATACACGCGTGCAATATGATTCTGACCGTAATCAAGTTGTATATCCTCGGATGGTTCCTGCTGTCCGTTTATTGTCAGCGATACTTCATTAACACCTAACTGATCAAATATCATATGACTTCGTTCTTGATTACCAACTCGCGCATTATTCTGTAACGCAATAAATATATGACGTGGTGCTGAAACCCCTTGTTTTGATGCCAGGTGCCATGTGAATGTACCATCAACACTGTCTTGTTTAATATCCGTAGTCACTGATAACCAACTCAACAATGAGTTTCCTCCTTGGTCCATAAATGATAGTAGTCGTTGTTCTTCGGTGATTGATGGAGTTAACACTGGCATCCATAATGATAGTTTTGTTAAAATAACTTTACCGGCAGCAACCCCAGCATTACGCCAGATTGCATCATCATCAGTACCCTTTCGTACAAGTGCTACTGTATGCTTCGCTCCATAAATAACTTTTCGGACGTTTCTACAGAATCCAAATATATGATGCAGTGGAATCGCACATGAAAATCGTCGACGCTGCCCATGCAACGTTGCTACGCGTGTTGCAAATCCTAAATTGAAATTACCATTAACGCCTCCGAGAATATCAAACGCAGCTCCGGGTCTAGTTCGACGTTCTGGATTAGCTGCTTCTTGTTGATCGGCTTCTGCATTATCTCTTCCTGTTAACACTTTAATGTATTGAAGGTGATCAGCGTTATCAGAGGTATCCTTTGCAAACATCATAGATGGACCCGCTGATCTTGTATAATCATCAGAATATCTCGCTAACCCGATTATTGTTGTTGCAACATCAACTTCACGGTCAATGGATTCAATTTCTTTTCCATCAATGTGATATCTAGCGCTTTCA
This sequence comes from Unio pictorum, assembly GCA_030141615.1. NCBI lineage: Eukaryota > Metazoa > Mollusca > Bivalvia > Unionida > Unionidae > Unio > Unio pictorum. The sequence continues at coordinate 12,100 of JARLTB010000360.1, read as the reverse complement.
AATAACGCCATTATGCCGTTATTAACAAAACCAACTCGGACATTTGCGTTATCTGCATATGGGGTATCAGCTGCAACATTTGTTACAAGTTCTCCTTCGATTTCGATAAACGCTTCACAGGGCAAAAAGTATTTACTGGTGTCATGAACTTGAAGTTCAATTCGCGATCGGAGATCTGGTTGTACTGCGTGATAAGAATAATATTGATAATCGCGTACAGAATCATCCTTGCGCACTGGGGCATCCATATCAAATGCTGGATCAGGTGATCTTTTGAACATTTTATTCTATTTATCAGAGTCTAAATCGTGAAATCATAAAAAGATTTTCATCGTCGTGGTTTTTTAAAGCCACTTCCTGCTATCATATTTGCAATATTGCTTTGGTCACTTGGAGTCACCATCGACGCTAATTTTTCATCTACTGCATTATTTATAATTTTACTAACACTTGCAGGCATTTCCGCTGTAGACGGTAACGGTTTCTTTTTTCGTCTCACTAATGATGTTAATTTATTCTTCGCAGCTGAAAACGCTTTTCCGGCAAGATCTCCAGCAGCACCAATACCCTTATCACGAATAACATCAATGGCTTTCATTGATAATTGTTTAGCTAACGGCATCACTTTTGGGGCCATTCTCGCAAAAAACCCTGCAATGGTATTACCTAAACCATCTCCGTAGTATGCTCTATAAACTGGAAACCGTGAATTAACTACATAGACGGGGGTTGGTTTATCATGATTGTAGTGTATGATCATTATTATAAAGACACTAGTGTTTTCAATTGTTATTTATTTAATCAATTCAGTCACTATGATACCCATTTTCCACTAACTCGCCAATGAAATCTCGATATGTTTTGATATCCATGATACCGCCTTGAAATAACCGTCTACAGATATCAGCTGCTTCATTAATTATTTCCGGTGAATTATTTCCAGCTCGGAAACCTCCTACAAGAACATCTAATCGTGATATATCATTGATAACACTATCAGGACATACCCTACTTGGGTTTCCTAATCCACTTCCGCTATAACCAGTTGCTTCATCTAGTTTGTCTGTATCCGTGGTTTGTAAATAATCATCATCATCATCAGGTGGTAGTTGTAGTTTTTTAGGCGAGAAAGATATTTTCTTTGCAGGTTGCTGTCGCTTTCTTTGCAATTTTGGCGTTTTTTGTTGTTGTTTAAACTCTTCGTATTGATTATACACTATACCCACCGCATTGATATATTCAATGTATGATGCACTATCTGTCTTAATTTGACTTTTTTCAGTTTTGATTTTGTAAAATATATCAGCCCAATGAGTTAAATTCTTAACATACTTATGATGTTCTGGTTTCAACCATTTTTTTCTGTTTTCATAAGACGTAACAACAAGCGCAGGAATTCCTTTTGGATCAGTTTTATCAATTTCTGCTAACCCTTCCTCGTTAAATCTCACGCGTAAATCATCTACTGTTTTTGATTCCATTTGTTTTGTTTGTGCTATTTTTTCTAACACAGGGAGAAAGGTCTTTCCTTGTTCAGAGATTGTTGACACTACCTCCTTCGTTGCTGTGGTTACTGGTTTAAACAATTCTTCAGATCCCGCAGCAAAATCAGTCTGAAGACTCTGTCGTTGTTGCAGTTTATTCCTGACAGAGTCACGAATTGGTATAAATCTCCTAATTGCATCTAGTCGTTCACGAGCCAATCGGGTCGTTAATGCTTCATTGACCATTATTTGAAATCAGAAACAATTTTTCAATTGCAAATCCCGACCTAACAGACGAAAACAATTTTCCAATTTGACATGTCGGATGATTTTTTAACACCATCGTGGAAGTGTTTTAACAGCTCTATCATTGATGAAGGAAGTGACCAAATTGTATATAAAATATTTAATACTGACACTTCCTTCATTCTATTTTTGACACATCTGATGATTTTTAACACCATCATGGAAGTGTTTTAACGGCTCTATCAATGATGGAGCAAGTGTGGAAATTCTTATAAAAATAAATAATACTAGCACTTGCTCCATTCTATTTTTGACATCCCTCTTGAAGGTCGGCTACAAAAATGAGGGTCGATGATAATGGTCGGTCACAATCAAAAAATGATAAATGGTCGGGCAATCAAAATTGTTCATTTTCCTGAATTAACGCCCGTAGGTTTCTAATTTTAGAGTTGACTTCTTTTTTCAATTCGTATTCGTTACCCAATTCTTTTCGTATTCGTTCTACGATAGTATACAACGGAACAAACACACTGATGTCACTTGAAAATGCAAGAGAGTCTCTAATAGAATTCTGAATTTTTTGATGAGTGCATATTTCTTTGGTAGCATATATTTATTGTTGTTAACTCCGTATTCTATATCCTGAAAATCCGACTTGACTTGATCAGGATTTAACCCATCTGATAGTTCAATATCATGACTTTTCAATTTTAAAATTTCAACTATGATGCTATTCATGTTTTCAGAATTCATTATTCTATAACAATGACATATCTCTAATTGAAAAATATGACGTATAAGACATAACTAAATTGAACATTTTGTCCGGTCTCTTTTGAAATGGCAGATCGATAAATCCCCTCTGCAACTTTTTGAACAGAAGATGGACAAATATCGAAGTGCCTACCGGCGCTTGTTATGGATTGAAAAATTGTTTCTTCATTAGTTGTTGTATTCAAAGATTTTACTGGTCTCGCTTTTTTCGAGTATTTTCCAGTCCCACCTCGTTTCAAATTCTCACTCTGTGTGATAGCTTGCAGATTTGATAAAGAATTGTTCCTTGGATTAGAATCCTTGTGATCGATAACAAGACCATCTTTGATCAATCCATTAAAACATTCAAATACGAAACGATGATTGTAATATTTCTTCTTTCCAACAGTAAACATCAAATACCCATGATTACTCACAAAACCGACCGGTTTCTTCAGTCTACGGTTTCTGACAGTACCATCACTGGATGCTTCATAATTTGTAATCACTAGGTGTGGTCTGAATTCTTGGTTCATTCGTATACTAATACTATTGTTTGTCTAATTCAGTGTTTGGTCTAATGATTACATCACTGGAGAATCTTTCGATGTAGTCTTGGGGAGTTCTTATGATTTTATCCTTGATACCGACTTTGTCAGCGTCAGGGTCAGGGTCATAATTTCTGATTGATTGTCCATTTTTTATTCTTTTATCATAATAACGCTTCAATTCCCTGTATCGCTTTCCACCACAAGCAATACATAACTGCGATTCCCCTCTGACCCCAACCCCACATCGAATACAGGGTAACGGACCAAGGCTCCCACGACGAAAGCTTTGCATATGATACCTACAGAACTCATTTCTGCATGATTTGTTACACGGGGTTACTGATCCAATCATAGGCCATTTGCAGTGATTCATTATACATAAATCTTTAATTTAAATACTTGTTTTTAATATAGCATGAGGGAGTTAAAGAGAACACCCTTGAAAATTGCTCAATTCAATACTGATAAGGAGTTTAAGAGATTATTGAAAATTAATCCTAAATTTAATCTCGATAGACCCAAAAAAAACGTCCAATAGACGGAAACATGAGGGAGTTTAAGAGATTATTGAAAATTAATCCTAAATTTAATCTCGATAGACCCAAAAAAAACGTCCAATAGACGGAAACATGAGGGAGTTTAAGAGATTATTGAAAATTAATCCTAAATTTAATCTCGATAAACCAAAAAAACGTCCAAGAGACGGAAATAAGAGATTATTGAAAATTAATCTCAAACGTCCAAGAGAGGGAAACATGAAGGAGTTTAAGAGATTATTGAAAATTAATCCTAAATTTAATCTCGATAAACCCCAAAAACGTAACAAAATTAATCTCAAACGTCCAAGAGACGGAAACATGAAAGAGTTTAAGAGATTATTGAAAATTAATCCTAAATTTAATCTCGATAAACCAAAAAAACGTTTAATAGACAGAAATATGAAGGAGTTTAAGAGATTATTGAAAATTAATCCTAAATTTAATCTCGATAGACCCAAAAAACGTAACAAGAGATTACCCTGGAAAGATGCTCAATTCAATCTTGATATAGTTTCTAATACACCCAAGAATAAGATTCTTGATAAAGCCATGATTAGTAAAATCAGAGACTGTTTTAATGAATTCATGCGTGATGGAGCATCTTATTGTTGGTCAACATTTCGAATTGATGGTGTTGTTGACGCTGCCATGAATGATGAAAAAGCAGCAGTGATAATTTCACGTGTTGGGGAAAAAAGTCATTTTTTCCGAATAAAATTCCTTATCCGTGATGATGGAAAATGGATTATTAGGGATAAATTTGAACCCATTCTCAGGGACAAAAAAACTGTCACCGTGAATCAAGATTCCAAACCAGGAATTTTGACCGGAATTGACAAACCATACTACGAAAGATCTTATCCTGTCACAGCAGTTGTTTACGGGATATATCCGCTCAATGAAAAACCTGATATTACAAAACTAGCACCCATGAAATATTCGACAGGGCTCAATTGTGTAGCAGAACGAATAATGGAACACTTCACAAATGCATCCCGGGGAAATAAACTAACTGATCTAAGACGAAAAAAAATAACCGAATGGGAATTAACGGTAAAAGAGAATGGGGCAACAATTCAGGATATAATTAAATTAGAAACATCATTGAGATTTCCAATATCGGTAAGGACAATCACCGGTGAAGTATTAAAAGAACAGAAATATCAATCAAAAAAAGGAACCCCAACTGAAATTATTGATCATAATGAACACGCGTGGTCATCTGCAGTAACAATATTCCCACGGGATAGAACCGTAAAATATCTACCCCAAACTCTGTTTGGAACCGAAGAGTTTTTTTTCAGAGCAGAAATTATTTGATGCTATTTACAATTTGAGTAAAAACGATCCCGTGTCAATGTGGCTATTTCATAGTACTTCAGACGAGGAATGTAGATTTGATCAGTTTGTAAGGTCCAACGGAGAATTGTACCGTACCGAAGAACTGCATAATCAAATGAAAAAACTAGCTAGTGAGTTTTCACCCCAGAGTTCTGGGGAGGGGGAAGACAACGATCAATTATTAGCAAACTGTTTTACACTACCATCAATTGCAGCACATTTTACTAGAAAGAAAAATGCGTGGAAACCAACGAGAAGTGAGTTTTTATCAGATGTCAGATTGTCCTGTCTCGAATACAGTCATGGAGGGTTATGGAATACAAAATACGACCCTGAAACCGTTATTTCCGTTGATATGATTGCGTGTTATCCAGGAAGGTTTCTCGGGTATGGAGAATGTGAGAAATATTTCAAACGATTTGGACACCCCACACACGAAATGACCCGTGTTGCTATTAATGGACCACTGCCTGATTTTGATTTAACAGGATTCGCTTGTGTAGTATCATTTGAAATGGCTACAGGACTTCATCCGTGTAGTTATCTTTGGATTGGTAAACACATGTCTGAAAAACACTGGATGCCAATAGTGTTGTTACGGTATATGCTTGATTGTAAGATGTTAAAATCATTAATTGTCAGTGAAGCAATTATATCCTATCGAGCACAGAAATCAGTCTGGTTACCACAACCTGATCTAGAAAAAATAATTAGCGAACAGCGAAAACTGTTTCCTGATTTTAATGAACAACAAATCATGGATTGGTCCAAACAGTTATTTGAAATCAGAAACAACGAAGCAAAAGATCTTGGACGAAGAATAATCGGTAAATTTACCCAAGGTGGTAAATACGATAATACAAGATATTCTTCACGATTGATTATAGACAATGCTGAATACGATTTTGTAATCGCGGATTTAACGAATAGGGGCCTATATGTCAATCGTAAAGACGCATTTCTGTCCAATGGAACCAAATTGGGTACAATTGTTACCTACAATGATGGGTACAATCCGCAGTACACACATTTGAGAGCTTCTATGCTCGGTTATGCTTCTATTAATCTGTTTTCAATGATCAATAAATTTCCTAACACCGCAGTTAGAGTTGCCACTGACTCATTTTACATAAACAGCAAAATGGCTGATTTTAAGGCTACTGGCAACGAGAATTGGGGGTCATGGAGAATTAAGAAGGAAATGCTTCGTGATTATATTCAATCAGCAGATGTTACAATTGAAAATAATTATTTAGAAAGCAACCAGTGTTCAGAATTTTCTAATGCACCACCGATTTCTGATCCAATATGCCGGTATAAAACAGTTTATTTAAACGGTTGTGGTGGGTCAGGAAAAACAACCCGGGCAATTGAGTTATTTCGTGTTTCCAATCCAAATATGATTGCACTAACACCAACACACAGACTTGCAAGAGAAATGATACAGAGAGGGGTAAATGCCTGTACCTATCACAGTTTCTTTAGATGGAAAGGAGATAAATGGACTCCTGAGCGTATGGGAGAGAAATTTATTCCTGAAATTATCATTTGGGATGAAATAGACAGTGTCAGAAGTTGTATTAAAAATATTTCTTGAGTGGTTATTGAAAAATACAAAAATCGTTATGTGCGGTGATCACGGCCAACCACCACCATTTGTAGGTGCATCCCCACATGAATGGCTAAAGGGTTTTGTAGACTATTATGAAGAAATTGATACCGATCATAAATCACTTGATAATGAATTAAAAGAATTGAAGAAACTAATTAGATTACAACCGGATAGAATCCAGTGTGAAATAGCCCGTGAAATAATTTCGGAAACTCCAATGAATGAGTTTTGGGAAGCATGGAGACAAAATGATTTGATAATTGCAAGTAGAAAAGAAGTTATTTGAATTGCATAAACAAAAATTTGCAACACTTCCAGTACCGTTATGTTATAGGCCATCGGATACACGAAAACAGAACATTGAAGTTGATATTCCAGGACAGAGTGAAAAACAAATTCTGGTATTAAATGATATTGTGCTGGTTGATATCAATGTCGTTGAAGATGCATTGCGTGCTAATAAATCCCCATGGACGCTAGGATACGCAGCAACAATACATTCTGCACAGGGATTGACTATATCGGATACAATTGTTTGGATGGTAGATAATCGCATCGAATGGTCAAATTTAGTCTATCTCGCAGTATCCAGAGTAAGAAGAATAAATCAGCTTCGAAGAATTGTTTTCGATGATAATGACACCACAATAGATGATATTGATGTTAAAATTATTGATAAAAAAACTCTCCGGTTACAAACAACAAGACAAAAAAAAACGAGAATTTGATATTGATGCTAAATTAATAATCACTTTGAAGAAACAACAGAATAAATACTGCGCAAGTTGCAATTGTATAATGCGTTGGCAGTATTCGGATAAAGATCCTCGCCAATTCACCGTAGACAGAAAAAATAACAATCTCGGTCATGTCAGAAATAATGTGATGTTAACTTGTTTTGAGTGCAACAGACGCAACGGCGCTAGTTAAGACCATGCGGTGGCAATTGAGTATCCTCGGGTATCACTTGTAATTGTTGTCTAGTAAAACCCCGCTGAGGGGCAGTTGAATCCAGTTTATAGACTGGAGGTCTACCCGTAGATCGTGTTATACTAGATATCTTGTGTACAGTAACACTCCAAATAGGATCAGTAGCTCTTTTTCTGCCCCCTTCAAGCTCTCCTGGTTCATATAAGTACCTCACAATGACATTACTACCAAGAATTGGTTCTTTGAAATCTTTTTGTGAAATTCTTCGAATTTCCATTTCAGGTATTGACTTCTTTTTAATCGCATTGATAGGTTTCATGTTGATTGTTCTAGTAATCTCGTTATTCAGTGCAGTAATCACAGCTGGTAACCTTTTAACCCATTCACGGGATCTTTTTTCTTGGATGAATTCTTTTGCGTATTGATATCCAAATAACCGCTCAGCAATCGTCCTATTAAACCGTTCAACAATTGCCTGATCACGATGTAGCGCAGTATGCCCCCGTCTGATAGTGACATTGTGATATTTCATTGCAGATAACACTGCACCCTGAAATTCCTTGCCAGGATCAACTTGTAATAGATTTGGCCAGTGCAGAGGGCCTCGTCGATAAATCCTTTCAAATGCAGAAGCCACTTCAGTGGCCGATTTTGTTTTTAACGGTTCTGCTTCTTTGTATCGACTTGCAATATCAATTATGGTTAGAGCGTATTTGTAACCGTTATCATGTGGCAAAAATAATATATCAGCCTGATGAATTTCATTAGGAAAGGTCACATCAAAATGCGAGAATTGAATTTGTTTAGGCGGTGGTAGATAAATCTGCCATAGTGCCTGTTTAGATAACCAATGAGCCGCAGTGGTTTTTTTCACTTTTGCAGCGCTAGCGAGTTTATGGACTGCTGATTTACCCCTCCAGTATCCTCTTGGAGAATAATAAATAGATTCCATGTTATTAATTACCAGCACCTAACATCAATTTGCTTTTCATTGCCGATTTTATCAAAAATGAAGCCAATTTTTCTTTGAAGGATTTATCAGGAATAGCATTTAACGCATGAATTAATTTCACATCTGCTAGATGCCTGTGTTGCAAATTGCTGCTTTTATAAGCAACATCATGAAGGTGACAGGCCTTATCAATGGCGTTTATTGGTTCTTCACCGGGGTTGGGTTGATTATGATTATTGAGTCTGATATCTAATCGTGTTCCGGGGCCACAGTAGCTATATCCTGGAAGGTGTTTTTCTCCTGGATACTTTGCCCATGGGGTTCCAGGGAGTTTAGTTAGCTTGGCAGCGATATCACCTCCTCGTTTTTTTTTAAAAGTTCCTTGGGTTTAGAAACAAATCTAAATTTCTTTGTACTACATTGTACGCATTTACCAGAAAGCGCTGATCGGTTATTTTTTGTTGTAATCGTCGTCAAGTCATCTATGCCAGTACGTTTTTTACACTTCACACAATATAGATCCATAATTTATATATAACATCATGAATGTAATTGATTATTCAGCTACCCGACGACGGGAACCTATTAAACACCATGAAATGTTACCGAATTCAATTAGAATGATTATAATCGGACCATCTGGAAGTGGAAAGACACAACTGCTACTTAATTTGATAACAAGATGGATGAAATGGGACAAATTGTATTTAATAACCCCGAGTGTAGACGATCAGCGATGCTATGAAGTGCTCAAGGATTTTAACGAGAAAGCAAAAGAATTTGAAATCGATGATGATTTTATTGAATTTATTACTGATATTGATGAAGCCCCTTCCGTGGAAGACATCGATGGAAGTATTAACAATTTAGTCGTGTATGACGATATCATGTTAGATAATCAAAAGAATCCTGCTAGGATTTTTTCCCGAGGCAGACATAAAAACACGGACGTGATATGTCACTCAATGGTACACACAAATACCAAAAGTGATTCGCGATAATTGCAATCTGCTGTGTGTATTTAACGGAGTTGATACTCATACACTACGAAATACTTGGCAAACTTGGTGCTGCGGTGATATGGATCATAATCGATTTAGAAATTTCTTTAGCCACGCTCAGTCAAACAACAGTGTATCAACATTTATTCAGTTCATTTCATGGTGAATGAGATTATATATTCAAAATACGAATGTGAAAAATCAGAGTGAAATATTTTCAGTAATAACAGCATAGGAGCCTACATAATATCGCGTTTGCACCTGTCTACGAAAATAAGAGTGCAAATGCCGACCACTTCCGGTATTCAGTGAAACCAAAGCGCCACGTCACATTTTAAACACTTTTTGTAAACAAAGCCCGAGGTGGTATCATCATATTATGGAAAACTCTTTAGAAATTCTTCACGAAAGCAGCGATTCTGAGGGAAGTGAGTTATCACTGTCTTGCGGGTCTTCGCCATTCGAAGATGGAGAGGTAATAAGCACGGAAGATTCTGATAATGGTGTAAAAGCGGCTGCCGGCATCCAGATTAATCCGTACCAGTTTGAACCCTATATTTCCAATACCGACGAATCCGAAGTTGCAGATGAAGATGACGAAGAGGAAAGACAAGATAGATTGACAGACAATTCATGGTAATTGTTTTCTGAATATGTTATACAGCCAAAGTTACGATAAATTTATTTATCCCACGATATTTAATAGTACTGTTAAACACGTTGATAAATAAAAGGTACATCGGATCAGTTGCAAGCTTCGAAAACCTGTGAAATTGATACGAGTTAGAAGTACTTAAGATTCCTAGGTCAGGAGATCCTCTTTGTACGACTGTACCCTCATGACATTAAAATTGAATTCATATTCTGTATACTGTATTATAAGTTAAAATGTCGAATTTCTCATATGTATGCTAATAGTTGATTTTTTAAATGAAATATGAAATAAACTTTTTTTTTTCCCCTGTGGTAAGCATCTATTTGATATCTAAATGTTTTACCTGTTCCTGACTTTAGTCAGCTTGTACTTGTACTGTGCTATTGAGGAGTTCATAAATATTGGCAAGCAAAGCACTATCCAATAATGAAGACAACTCTATTTTAGGTGTAATTGTGGACACTGCTTGGTAATAACCACAGCAAGGGAATGTGTATGTTGTTGTGAAGTAGAGAATGTCACAAGTGTCCGCAATGAATACCAGGGGAGATACAATGTATTACACACCGTTCAGTCCAGTTTGCCTTGACATCCATGTTTTAAAAGTTGCTTACTACCAGTATAGACAACAATTTGGAGAACGTCCAGAACAAGGAAATGAGTCAGTATGAAGTCGGAGAAATTTTTAATGTTGTTGTGTTTCCATAACTTTTGTTTTTAGGATCTATGCATGACAAAGCATGACAATATAGTATTTGGAGTTGCAGCAAATAAATAAACCATTTTTTCCAGTCAATTTATGACACCTTCATGACTTGAACCGCTGTTTTGGAGGCCTACACTATCTAACCTTTATACCACAGTTATACTGATAAATCATGCCAAAAACAACATTTTTTCATTTTTCTGTCAGAAAATAAAATGGTTATATATATATACATGCACAGTTTGGAATCACACTGGGCCACACTATTACTAATCTACTAAAAACTTTTGATTTACTAATTTGATCTAATGCATAAAGCATGTTTTATTTCAACTTAATTTTCAATTATTATTTCAGAAGACATCGGTATACAGCATATATACAATTTGCTCGGTGGTGTTGGCACTTCTTGGGCAAGGAAGTGAGGGTCGTCATTCCAGCATGTGTTGTTCAGAGGATCCGCACCGCCTTTCTAGATCAGAACCTGCACTACACTGGCTTTCATGAGGTTAACAGCGATTAAACCTGCTGGGTGGCAATATCCCTTGTCAGGCCTCTCATACATACTACATAATGGTGGTGGTACATCTACCAGAAGTTTCACTCCTTCCTCATTCATGTGAGACACCTGTGAATGCTGTGTCCATTTGACATTCAACATAATCTGGAAAGTAAATTTAATATGCAGCCTTTTTGTTGAAGTTAATATTTGAATTAAAAATATTTGTCTTTACAATTGTTTGCATATTTGTATTATTTTACCACAAAAAATTTAATGGAGCCACGTGCGAGTTTGGCAGCATGAGACTGCTGCAAAATATGAAGATGTAAGTAAATCGAAAGTAAGTTCGCATCATTTTAGAGCATTCCTCGTACTTGTAAAGACCGTACTGAACAACTCGAGGGGAGAAAGTAATTTCATAATACCAACAGTAGTGTTATATCAAATTGTGATCCACCCATGGCGCATTAATACGCATCATATATAAACAATATTTCAGCTGTATGCTATCGACGTTATAGATCAATCTTGAATTTCCACTGATTAGTCATTAGCGACGTAAGAAAATAAATATAAAAATGTTAATAATCCTCGTTTTCAAAATGAGTATAACAAGTACACAATTTCATCGCAGACCTTTCTGATTTCCTTTTTCCCTCACCGGAACACTATCTCTTGTATACGGGACAAATCAATGAAGAAATCTGGAGTGAGAGAGAAAGCGAATTTTTGATTCATTAAAATCCTGAAACTGAACTTAGACCAGTAACTTAATATAAATGATAAAACGTTGCAAATGTATTTTGACACTCACCATACAACACATTT
>JARLTB010000359.1:0-113218 GCA_030141615.1 Unio pictorum | reverse complement strand
AAAGTCATGCTGAAAAAAATGGTGGGAACCGGTTTTAAAGTATGGTGACGTACTATCCAATGGTGCGCATCCAATAAACCAAGTATTAACCAAATCCAAGCGGGGTAAAGGGTTTCAAAAAGCTTTTATCTAAGCCCAACTGATCCATAACATGAAAAACCAAAAAGTCCGTTTTTCATCAAAAGTCATGCTGAAAAAAATGGTGGGAACCGGTTTTAAAGTATGGTGACGTACTATCCAATGGTGCGCATCCAATAAACCAAGTATTAACCAAATCCAAGCGGGGTAAAGGGTTTCAAAAAGCTTTTATCTAAGCCCAACTGATCCATAACATGAAAAACCAAAAAGTCCGTTTTTCATCAAAAGTCATGCTGAAAAAAATGGTGGGAACCGGTTTTAAAGTATGGTGACGTACTATCCAATGGTGCGCATCCAATAAACCAAGTATTAACCAAATCCAAGCGGGGTAAAGGGTTTCAAAAAGCTTTTATCTAAGCCCAACTGATCCATAACATGAAAAACCAAAAAGTCCGTTTTTCATCAAAAGTCATGCTGAAAAAAATGGTGGGAACCGGTTTTAAAGTATGGTGACGTACTATCCAATGGTGCGCATCCAATAAACCAAGTATTAACCAAATCCAAGCGGGGTAAAGGGTTTCAAAAAGCTTTTATCTAAGCCCAACTGATCCATAACATGAAAAACCAAAAAGTCCGTTTTTCATCAAAAGTCATGCTGAAAAAAATGGTGGGAACCGGTTTTAAAGTATGGTGACGTACTATCCAATGGTGCGCATCCAATAAACCAAGTATTAACCAAATCCAAGCGGGGTAAAGGGTTTCAAAAAGCTTTTATCTAAGCCCAACTGATCCATAACATGAAAAACCAAAAAGTCCGTTTTTCATCAAAAGTCATGCTGAAAAAAATGGTGGGAACCGGTTTTAAAGTATGGTGACGTACTATCCAATGGTGCGCATCCAATAAACCAAGTATTAACCAAATCCAAGCGGGGTAAAGGGTTTCAAAAAGCTTTTATCTAAGCCCAACTGATCCATAACATGAAAAACCAAAAAGTCCGTTTTTCATCAAAAGTCATGCTGAAAAAAATGGTGGGAACCGGTTTTAAAGTATGGTGACGTACTATCCAATGGTGCGCATCCAATAAACCAAGTATTAACCAAATCCAAGCGGGGTAAAGGGTTTCAAAAAGCTTTTATCTAAGCCCAACTGATCCATAACATGAAAAACCAAAAAGTCCGTTTTTCATCAAAAGTCATGCTGAAAAAAATGGTGGGAACCGGTTTTAAAGTATGGTGACGTACTATCCAATGGTGCGCATCCAATAAACCAAGTATTAACCAAATCCAAGCGGGGTAAAGGGTTTCAAAAAGCTTTTATCTAAGCCCAACTGATCCATAACATGAAAAACCAAAAAGTCCGTTTTTCATCAAAAGTCATGCTGAAAAAAATGGTGGGAACCGGTTTTAAAGTATGGTGACGTACTATCCAATGGTGCGCATCCAATAAACCAAGTATTAACCAAATCCAAGCGGGGTAAAGGGTTTCAAAAAGCTTTTATCTAAGCCCAACTGATCCATAACATGAAAAACCAAAAAGTCCGTTTTTCATCAAAAGTCATGCTGAAAAAAATGGTGGGAACCGGTTTTAAAGTATGGTGACGTACTATCCAATGGTGCGCATCCAATAAACCAAGTATTAACCAAATCCAAGCGGGGTAAAGGGTTTCAAAAAGCTTTTATCTAAGCCCAACTGATCCATAACATGAAAAACCAAAAAGTCCGTTTTTCATCAAAAGTCATGCTGAAAAAAATGGTGGGAACCGGTTTTAAAGTATGGTGACGTACTATCCAATGGTGCGCATCCAATAAACCAAGTATTAACCAAATCCAAGCGGGGTAAAGGGTTTCAAAAAGCTTTTATCTAAGCCCAACTGATCCATAACATGAAAAACCAAAAAGTCCGTTTTTCATCAAAAGTCATGCTGAAAAAAATGGTGGGAACCGGTTTTAAAGTATGGTGACGTACTATCCAATGGTGCGCATCCAATAAACCAAGTATTAACCAAATCCAAGCGGGGTAAAGGGTTTCAAAAAGCTTTTATCTAAGCCCAACTGATCCATAACATGAAAAACCAAAAAGTCCGTTTTTCATCAAAAGTCATGCTGAAAAAAATGGTGGGAACCGGTTTTAAAGTATGGTGACGTACTATCCAATGGTGCGCATCCAATAAACCAAGTATTAACCAAATCCAAGCGGGGTAAAGGGTTTCAAAAAGCTTTTATCTAAGCCCAACTGATCCATAACATGAAAAACCAAAAAGTCCGTTTTTCATCAAAAGTCATGCTGAAAAAAATGGTGGGAACCGGTTTTAAAGTATGGTGACGTACTATCCAATGGTGCGCATCCAATAAACCAAGTATTAACCAAATCCAAGCGGGGTAAAGGGTTTCAAAAAGCTTTTATCTAAGCCCAACTGATCCATAACATGAAAAACCAAAAAGTCCGTTTTTCATCAAAAGTCATGCTGAAAAAAATGGTGGGAACCGGTTTTAAAGTATGGTGACGTACTATCCAATGGTGCGCATCCAATAAACCAAGTATTAACCAAATCCAAGCGGGGTAAAGGGTTTCAAAAAGCTTTTATCTAAGCCCAACTGATCCATAACATGAAAAACCAAAAAGTCCGTTTTTCATCAAAAGTCATGCTGAAAAAAATGGTGGGAACCGGTTTTAAAGTATGGTGACGTACTATCCAATGGTGCGCATCCAATAAACCAAGTATTAACCAAATCCAAGCGGGGTAAAGGGTTTCAAAAAGCTTTTATCTAAGCCCAACTGATCCATAACATGAAAAACCAAAAAGTCCGTTTTTCATCAAAAGTCATGCTGAAAAAAATGGTGGGAACCGGTTTTAAAGTATGGTGACGTACTATCCAATGGTGCGCATCCAATAAACCAAGTATTAACCAAATCCAAGCGGGGTAAAGGGTTTCAAAAAGCTTTTATCTAAGCCCAACTGATCCATAACATGAAAAACCAAAAAGTCCGTTTTTCATCAAAAGTCATGCTGAAAAAAATGGTGGGAACCGGTTTTAAAGTATGGTGACGTACTATCCAATGGTGCGCATCCAATAAACCAAGTATTAACCAAATCCAAGCGGGGTAAAGGGTTTCAAAAAGCTTTTATCTAAGCCCAACTGATCCATAACATGAAAAACCAAAAAGTCCGTTTTTCATCAAAAGTCATGCTGAAAAAAATGGTGGGAACCGGTTTTAAAGTATGGTGACGTACTATCCAATGGTGCGCATCCAATAAACCAAGTATTAACCAAATCCAAGCGGGGTAAAGGGTTTCAAAAAGCTTTTATCTAAGCCCAACTGATCCATAACATGAAAAACCAAAAAGTCCGTTTTTCATCAAAAGTCATGCTGAAAAAAATGGTGGGAACCGGTTTTAAAGTATGGTGACGTACTATCCAATGGTGCGCATCCAATAAACCAAGTATTAACCAAATCCAAGCGGGGTAAAGGGTTTCAAAAAGCTTTTATCTAAGCCCAACTGATCCATAACATGAAAAACCAAAAAGTCCGTTTTTCATCAAAAGTCATGCTGAAAAAAATGGTGGGAACCGGTTTTAAAGTATGGTGACGTACTATCCAATGGTGCGCATCCAATAAACCAAGTATTAACCAAATCCAAGCGGGGTAAAGGGTTTCAAAAAGCTTTTATCTAAGCCCAACTGATCCATAACATGAAAAACCAAAAAGTCCGTTTTTCATCAAAAGTCATGCTGAAAAAAATGGTGGGAACCGGTTTTAAAGTATGGTGACGTACTATCCAATGGTGCGCATCCAATAAACCAAGTATTAACCAAATCCAAGCGGGGTAAAGGGTTTCAAAAAGCTTTTATCTAAGCCCAACTGATCCATAACATGAAAAACCAAAAAGTCCGTTTTTCATCAAAAGTCATGCTGAAAAAAATGGTGGGAACCGGTTTTAAAGTATGGTGACGTACTATCCAATGGTGCGCATCCAATAAACCAAGTATTAACCAAATCCAAGCGGGGTAAAGGGTTTCAAAAAGCTTTTATCTAAGCCCAACTGATCCATAACATGAAAAACCAAAAAGTCCGTTTTTCATCAAAAGTCATGCTGAAAAAAATGGTGGGAACCGGTTTTAAAGTATGGTGACGTACTATCCAATGGTGCGCATCCAATAAACCAAGTATTAACCAAATCCAAGCGGGGTAAAGGGTTTCAAAAAGCTTTTATCTAAGCCCAACTGATCCATAACATGAAAAACCAAAAAGTCCGTTTTTCATCAAAAGTCATGCTGAAAAAAATGGTGGGAACCGGTTTTAAAGTATGGTGACGTACTATCCAATGGTGCGCATCCAATAAACCAAGTATTAACCAAATCCAAGCGGGGTAAAGGGTTTCAAAAAGCTTTTATCTAAGCCCAACTGATCCATAACATGAAAAACCAAAAAGTCCGTTTTTCATCAAAAGTCATGCTGAAAAAAATGGTGGGAACCGGTTTTAAAGTATGGTGACGTACTATCCAATGGTGCGCATCCAATAAACCAAGTATTAACCAAATCCAAGCGGGGTAAAGGGTTTCAAAAAGCTTTTATCTAAGCCCAACTGATCCATAACATGAAAAACCAAAAAGTCCGTTTTTCATCAAAAGTCATGCTGAAAAAAATGGTGGGAACCGGTTTTAAAGTATGGTGACGTACTATCCAATGGTGCGCATCCAATAAACCAAGTATTAACCAAATCCAAGCGGGGTAAAGGGTTTCAAAAAGCTTGTTATCTAAGCCCAACTGATCCATAACATGAAAAACCAAAAAGTCCGTTTTTCATCAAAAGTCATGCTGAAAAAAATGGTGGGAACCGGTTTTAAAGTATGGTGACGTACTATCCAATGGTGCGCATCCAATAAACCAAGTATTAACCAAATCCAAGCGGGGTAAAGGGTTTCAAAAAGCTTTTATCTAAGCCCAACTGATCCATAACATGAAAAACCAAAAAGTCCGTTTTTCATCAAAAGTCATGCTGAAAAAAATGGTGGGAACCGGTTTTAAAGTATGGTGACGTACTATCCAATGGTGCGCATCCAATAAACCAAGTATTAACCAAATCCAAGCGGGGTAAAGGGTTTCAAAAAGCTTTTATCTAAGCCCAACTGATCCATAACATGAAAAACCAAAAAGTCCGTTTTTCATCAAAAGTCATGCTGAAAAAAATGGTGGGAACCGGTTTTAAAGTATGGTGACGTACTATCCAATGGTGCGCATCCAATAAACCAAGTATTAACCAAATCCAAGCGGGGTAAAGGGTTTCAAAAAGCTTTTATCTAAGCCCAACTGATCCATAACATGAAAAACCAAAAAGTCCGTTTTTCATCAAAAGTCATGCTGAAAAAAATGGTGGGAACCGGTTTTAAAGTATGGTGACGTACTATCCAATGGTGCGCATCCAATAAACCAAGTATTAACCAAATCCAAGCGGGGTAAAGGGTTTCAAAAAGCTTTTATCTAAGCCCAACTGATCCATAACATGAAAAACCAAAAAGTCCGTTTTTCATCAAAAGTCATGCTGAAAAAAATGGTGGGAACCGGTTTTAAAGTATGGTGACGTACTATCCAATGGTGCGCATCCAATAAACCAAGTATTAACCAAATCCAAGCGGGGTAAAGGGTTTCAAAAAGCTTTTATCTAAGCCCAACTGATCCATAACATGAAAAACCAAAAAGTCCGTTTTTCATCAAAAGTCATGCTGAAAAAAATGGTGGGAACCGGTTTTAAAGTATGGTGACGTACTATCCAATGGTGCGCATCCAATAAACCAAGTATTAACCAAATCCAAGCGGGGTAAAGGGTTTCAAAAAGCTTTTATCTAAGCCCAACTGATCCATAACATGAAAAACCAAAAAGTCCGTTTTTCATCAAAAGTCATGCTGAAAAAAATGGTGGGAACCGGTTTTAAAGTATGGTGACGTACTATCCAATGGTGCGCATCCAATAAACCAAGTATTAACCAAATCCAAGCGGGGTAAAGGGTTTCAAAAAGCTTTTATCTAAGCCCAACTGATCCATAACATGAAAAACCAAAAAGTCCGTTTTTCATCAAAAGTCATGCTGAAAAAAATGGTGGGAACCGGTTTTAAAGTATGGTGACGTACTATCCAATGGTGCGCATCCAATAAACCAAGTATTAACCAAATCCAAGCGGGGTAAAGGGTTTCAAAAAGCTTTTATCTAAGCCCAACTGATCCATAACATGAAAAACCAAAAAGTCCGTTTTTCATCAAAAGTCATGCTGAAAAAAATGGTGGGAACCGGTTTTAAAGTATGGTGACGTACTATCCAATGGTGCGCATCCAATAAACCAAGTATTAACCAAATCCAAGCGGGGTAAAGGGTTTCAAAAAGCTTTTATCTAAGCCCAACTGATCCATAACATGAAAAACCAAAAAGTCCGTTTTTCATCAAAAGTCATGCTGAAAAAAATGGTGGGAACCGGTTTTAAAGTATGGTGACGTACTATCCAATGGTGCGCATCCAATAAACCAAGTATTAACCAAATCCAAGCGGGGTAAAGGGTTTCAAAAAGCTTTTATCTAAGCCCAACTGATCCATAACATGAAAAACCAAAAAGTCCGTTTTTCATCAAAAGTCATGCTGAAAAAAATGGTGGGAACCGGTTTTAAAGTATGGTGACGTACTATCCAATGGTGCGCATCCAATAAACCAAGTATTAACCAAATCCAAGCGGGGTAAAGGGTTTCAAAAAGCTTTTATCTAAGCCCAACTGATCCATAACATGAAAAACCAAAAAGTCCGTTTTTCATCAAAAGTCATGCTGAAAAAAATGGTGGGAACCGGTTTTAAAGTATGGTGACGTACTATCCAATGGTGCGCATCCAATAAACCAAGTATTAACCAAATCCAAGCGGGGTAAAGGGTTTCAAAAAGCTTTTATCTAAGCCCAACTGATCCATAACATGAAAAACCAAAAAGTCCGTTTTTCATCAAAAGTCATGCTGAAAAAAATGGTGGGAACCGGTTTTAAAGTATGGTGACGTACTATCCAATGGTGCGCATCCAATAAACCAAGTATTAACCAAATCCAAGCGGGGTAAAGGGTTTCAAAAAGCTTTTATCTAAGCCCAACTGATCCATAACATGAAAAACCAAAAAGTCCGTTTTTCATCAAAAGTCATGCTGAAAAAAATGGTGGGAACCGGTTTTAAAGTATGGTGACGTACTATCCAATGGTGCGCATCCAATAAACCAAGTATTAACCAAATCCAAGCGGGGTAAAGGGTTTCAAAAAGCTTTTATCTAAGCCCAACTGATCCATAACATGAAAAACCAAAAAGTCCGTTTTTCATCAAAAGTCATGCTGAAAAAAATGGTGGGAACCGGTTTTAAAGTATGGTGACGTACTATCCAATGGTGCGCATCCAATAAACCAAGTATTAACCAAATCCAAGCGGGGTAAAGGGTTTCAAAAAGCTTTTATCTAAGCCCAACTGATCCATAACATGAAAAACCAAAAAGTCCGTTTTTCATCAAAAGTCATGCTGAAAAAAATGGTGGGAACCGGTTTTAAAGTATGGTGACGTACTATCCAATGGTGCGCATCCAATAAACCAAGTATTAACCAAATCCAAGCGGGGTAAAGGGTTTCAAAAAGCTTTTATCTAAGCCCAACTGATCCATAACATGAAAAACCAAAAAGTCCGTTTTTCATCAAAAGTCATGCTGAAAAAAATGGTGGGAACCGGTTTTAAAGTATGGTGACGTACTATCCAATGGTGCGCATCCAATAAACCAAGTATTAACCAAATCCAAGCGGGGTAAAGGGTTTCAAAAAGCTTTTATCTAAGCCCAACTGATCCATAACATGAAAAACCAAAAAGTCCGTTTTTCATCAAAAGTCATGCTGAAAAAAATGGTGGGAACCGGTTTTAAAGTATGGTGACGTACTATCCAATGGTGCGCATCCAATAAACCAAGTATTAACCAAATCCAAGCGGGGTAAAGGGTTTCAAAAAGCTTTTATCTAAGCCCAACTGATCCATAACATGAAAAACCAAAAAGTCCGTTTTTCATCAAAAGTCATGCTGAAAAAAATGGTGGGAACCGGTTTTAAAGTATGGTGACGTACTATCCAATGGTGCGCATCCAATAAACCAAGTATTAACCAAATCCAAGCGGGGTAAAGGGTTTCAAAAAGCTTTTATCTAAGCCCAACTGATCCATAACATGAAAAACCAAAAAGTCCGTTTTTCATCAAAAGTCATGCTGAAAAAAATGGTGGGAACCGGTTTTAAAGTATGGTGACGTACTATCCAATGGTGCGCATCCAATAAACCAAGTATTAACCAAATCCAAGCGGGGTAAAGGGTTTCAAAAAGCTTTTATCTAAGCCCAACTGATCCATAACATGAAAAACCAAAAAGTCCGTTTTTCATCAAAAGTCATGCTGAAAAAAATGGTGGGAACCGGTTTTAAAGTATGGTGACGTACTATCCAATGGTGCGCATCCAATAAACCAAGTATTAACCAAATCCAAGCGGGGTAAAGGGTTTCAAAAAGCTTTTATCTAAGCCCAACTGATCCATAACATGAAAAACCAAAAAGTCCGTTTTTCATCAAAAGTCATGCTGAAAAAAATGGTGGGAACCGGTTTTAAAGTATGGTGACGTACTATCCAATGGTGCGCATCCAATAAACCAAGTATTAACCAAATCCAAGCGGGGTAAAGGGTTTCAAAAAGCTTTTATCTAAGCCCAACTGATCCATAACATGAAAAACCAAAAAGTCCGTTTTTCATCAAAAGTCATGCTGAAAAAAATGGTGGGAACCGGTTTTAAAGTATGGTGACGTACTATCCAATGGTGCGCATCCAATAAACCAAGTATTAACCAAATCCAAGCGGGGTAAAGGGTTTCAAAAAGCTTTTATCTAAGCCCAACTGATCCATAACATGAAAAACCAAAAAGTCCGTTTTTCATCAAAAGTCATGCTGAAAAAAATGGTGGGAACCGGTTTTAAAGTATGGTGACGTACTATCCAATGGTGCGCATCCAATAAACCAAGTATTAACCAAATCCAAGCGGGGTAAAGGGTTTCAAAAAGCTTTTATCTAAGCCCAACTGATCCATAACATGAAAAACCAAAAAGTCCGTTTTTCATCAAAAGTCATGCTGAAAAAAATGGTGGGAACCGGTTTTAAAGTATGGTGACGTACTATCCAATGGTGCGCATCCAATAAACCAAGTATTAACCAAATCCAAGCGGGGTAAAGGGTTTCAAAAAGCTTTTATCTAAGCCCAACTGATCCATAACATGAAAAACCAAAAAGTCCGTTTTTCATCAAAAGTCATGCTGAAAAAAATGGTGGGAACCGGTTTTAAAGTATGGTGACGTACTATCCAATGGTGCGCATCCAATAAACCAAGTATTAACCAAATCCAAGCGGGGTAAAGGGTTTCAAAAAGCTTTTATCTAAGCCCAACTGATCCATAACATGAAAAACCAAAAAGTCCGTTTTTCATCAAAAGTCATGCTGAAAAAAATGGTGGGAACCGGTTTTAAAGTATGGTGACGTACTATCCAATGGTGCGCATCCAATAAACCAAGTATTAACCAAATCCAAGCGGGGTAAAGGGTTTCAAAAAGCTTTTATCTAAGCCCAACTGATCCATAACATGAAAAACCAAAAAGTCCGTTTTTCATCAAAAGTCATGCTGAAAAAAATGGTGGGAACCGGTTTTAAAGTATGGTGACGTACTATCCAATGGTGCGCATCCAATAAACCAAGTATTAACCAAATCCAAGCGGGGTAAAGGGTTTCAAAAAGCTTTTATCTAAGCCCAACTGATCCATAACATGAAAAACCAAAAAGTCCGTTTTTCATCAAAAGTCATGCTGAAAAAAATGGTGGGAACCGGTTTTAAAGTATGGTGACGTACTATCCAATGGTGCGCATCCAATAAACCAAGTATTAACCAAATCCAAGCGGGGTAAAGGGTTTCAAAAAGCTTTTATCTAAGCCCAACTGATCCATAACATGAAAAACCAAAAAGTCCGTTTTTCATCAAAAGTCATGCTGAAAAAAATGGTGGGAACCGGTTTTAAAGTATGGTGACGTACTATCCAATGGTGCGCATCCAATAAACCAAGTATTAACCAAATCCAAGCGGGGTAAAGGGTTTCAAAAAGCTTTTATCTAAGCCCAACTGATCCATAACATGAAAAACCAAAAAGTCCGTTTTTCATCAAAAGTCATGCTGAAAAAAATGGTGGGAACCGGTTTTAAAGTATGGTGACGTACTATCCAATGGTGCGCATCCAATAAACCAAGTATTAACCAAATCCAAGCGGGGTAAAGGGTTTCAAAAAGCTTTTATCTAAGCCCAACTGATCCATAACATGAAAAACCAAAAAGTCCGTTTTTCATCAAAAGTCATGCTGAAAAAAATGGTGGGAACCGGTTTTAAAGTATGGTGACGTACTATCCAATGGTGCGCATCCAATAAACCAAGTATTAACCAAATCCAAGCGGGGTAAAGGGTTTCAAAAAGCTTTTATCTAAGCCCAACTGATCCATAACATGAAAAACCAAAAAGTCCGTTTTTCATCAAAAGTCATGCTGAAAAAAATGGTGGGAACCGGTTTTAAAGTATGGTGACGTACTATCCAATGGTGCGCATCCAATAAACCAAGTATTAACCAAATCCAAGCGGGGTAAAGGGTTTCAAAAAGCTTTTATCTAAGCCCAACTGATCCATAACATGAAAAACCAAAAAGTCCGTTTTTCATCAAAAGTCATGCTGAAAAAAATGGTGGGAACCGGTTTTAAAGTATGGTGACGTACTATCCAATGGTGCGCATCCAATAAACCAAGTATTAACCAAATCCAAGCGGGGTAAAGGGTTTCAAAAAGCTTTTATCTAAGCCCAACTGATCCATAACATGAAAAACCAAAAAGTCCGTTTTTCATCAAAAGTCATGCTGAAAAAAATGGTGGGAACCGGTTTTAAAGTATGGTGACGTACTATCCAATGGTGCGCATCCAATAAACCAAGTATTAACCAAATCCAAGCGGGGTAAAGGGTTTCAAAAAGCTTTTATCTAAGCCCAACTGATCCATAACATGAAAAACCAAAAAGTCCGTTTTTCATCAAAAGTCATGCTGAAAAAAATGGTGGGAACCGGTTTTAAAGTATGGTGACGTACTATCCAATGGTGCGCATCCAATAAACCAAGTATTAACCAAATCCAAGCGGGGTAAAGGGTTTCAAAAAGCTTTTATCTAAGCCCAACTGATCCATAACATGAAAAACCAAAAAGTCCGTTTTTCATCAAAAGTCATGCTGAAAAAAATGGTGGGAACCGGTTTTAAAGTATGGTGACGTACTATCCAATGGTGCGCATCCAATAAACCAAGTATTAACCAAATCCAAGCGGGGTAAAGGGTTTCAAAAAGCTTTTATCTAAGCCCAACTGATCCATAACATGAAAAACCAAAAAGTCCGTTTTTCATCAAAAGTCATGCTGAAAAAAATGGTGGGAACCGGTTTTAAAGTATGGTGACGTACTATCCAATGGTGCGCATCCAATAAACCAAGTATTAACCAAATCCAAGCGGGGTAAAGGGTTTCAAAAAGCTTTTATCTAAGCCCAACTGATCCATAACATGAAAAACCAAAAAGTCCGTTTTTCATCAAAAGTCATGCTGAAAAAAATGGTGGGAACCGGTTTTAAAGTATGGTGACGTACTATCCAATGGTGCGCATCCAATAAACCAAGTATTAACCAAATCCAAGCGGGGTAAAGGGTTTCAAAAAGCTTTTATCTAAGCCCAACTGATCCATAACATGAAAAACCAAAAAGTCCGTTTTTCATCAAAAGTCATGCTGAAAAAAATGGTGGGAACCGGTTTTAAAGTATGGTGACGTACTATCCAATGGTGCGCATCCAATAAACCAAGTATTAACCAAATCCAAGCGGGGTAAAGGGTTTCAAAAAGCTTTTATCTAAGCCCAACTGATCCATAACATGAAAAACCAAAAAGTCCGTTTTTCATCAAAAGTCATGCTGAAAAAAATGGTGGGAACCGGTTTTAAAGTATGGTGACGTACTATCCAATGGTGCGCATCCAATAAACCAAGTATTAACCAAATCCAAGCGGGGTAAAGGGTTTCAAAAAGCTTTTATCTAAGCCCAACTGATCCATAACATGAAAAACCAAAAAGTCCGTTTTTCATCAAAAGTCATGCTGAAAAAAATGGTGGGAACCGGTTTTAAAGTATGGTGACGTACTATCCAATGGTGCGCATCCAATAAACCAAGTATTAACCAAATCCAAGCGGGGTAAAGGGTTTCAAAAAGCTTTTATCTAAGCCCAACTGATCCATAACATGAAAAACCAAAAAGTCCGTTTTTCATCAAAAGTCATGCTGAAAAAAATGGTGGGAACCGGTTTTAAAGTATGGTGACGTACTATCCAATGGTGCGCATCCAATAAACCAAGTATTAACCAAATCCAAGCGGGGTAAAGGGTTTCAAAAAGCTTTTATCTAAGCCCAACTGATCCATAACATGAAAAACCAAAAAGTCCGTTTTTCATCAAAAGTCATGCTGAAAAAAATGGTGGGAACCGGTTTTAAAGTATGGTGACGTACTATCCAATGGTGCGCATCCAATAAACCAAGTATTAACCAAATCCAAGCGGGGTAAAGGGTTTCAAAAAGCTTTTATCTAAGCCCAACTGATCCATAACATGAAAAACCAAAAAGTCCGTTTTTCATCAAAAGTCATGCTGAAAAAAATGGTGGGAACCGGTTTTAAAGTATGGTGACGTACTATCCAATGGTGCGCATCCAATAAACCAAGTATTAACCAAATCCAAGCGGGGTAAAGGGTTTCAAAAAGCTTTTATCTAAGCCCAACTGATCCATAACATGAAAAACCAAAAAGTCCGTTTTTCATCAAAAGTCATGCTGAAAAAAATGGTGGGAACCGGTTTTAAAGTATGGTGACGTACTATCCAATGGTGCGCATCCAATAAACCAAGTATTAACCAAATCCAAGCGGGGTAAAGGGTTTCAAAAAGCTTTTATCTAAGCCCAACTGATCCATAACATGAAAAACCAAAAAGTCCGTTTTTCATCAAAAGTCATGCTGAAAAAAATGGTGGGAACCGGTTTTAAAGTATGGTGACGTACTATCCAATGGTGCGCATCCAATAAACCAAGTATTAACCAAATCCAAGCGGGGTAAAGGGTTTCAAAAAGCTTTTATCTAAGCCCAACTGATCCATAACATGAAAAACCAAAAAGTCCGTTTTTCATCAAAAGTCATGCTGAAAAAAATGGTGGGAACCGGTTTTAAAGTATGGTGACGTACTATCCAATGGTGCGCATCCAATAAACCAAGTATTAACCAAATCCAAGCGGGGTAAAGGGTTTCAAAAAGCTTTTATCTAAGCCCAACTGATCCATAACATGAAAAACCAAAAAGTCCGTTTTTCATCAAAAGTCATGCTGAAAAAAATGGTGGGAACCGGTTTTAAAGTATGGTGACGTACTATCCAATGGTGCGCATCCAATAAACCAAGTATTAACCAAATCCAAGCGGGGTAAAGGGTTTCAAAAAGCTTTTATCTAAGCCCAACTGATCCATAACATGAAAAACCAAAAAGTCCGTTTTTCATCAAAAGTCATGCTGAAAAAAATGGTGGGAACCGGTTTTAAAGTATGGTGACGTACTATCCAATGGTGCGCATCCAATAAACCAAGTATTAACCAAATCCAAGCGGGGTAAAGGGTTTCAAAAAGCTTTTATCTAAGCCCAACTGATCCATAACATGAAAAACCAAAAAGTCCGTTTTTCATCAAAAGTCATGCTGAAAAAAATGGTGGGAACCGGTTTTAAAGTATGGTGACGTACTATCCAATGGTGCGCATCCAATAAACCAAGTATTAACCAAATCCAAGCGGGGTAAAGGGTTTCAAAAAGCTTTTATCTAAGCCCAACTGATCCATAACATGAAAAACCAAAAAGTCCGTTTTTCATCAAAAGTCATGCTGAAAAAAATGGTGGGAACCGGTTTTAAAGTATGGTGACGTACTATCCAATGGTGCGCATCCAATAAACCAAGTATTAACCAAATCCAAGCGGGGTAAAGGGTTTCAAAAAGCTTTTATCTAAGCCCAACTGATCCATAACATGAAAAACCAAAAAGTCCGTTTTTCATCAAAAGTCATGCTGAAAAAAATGGTGGGAACCGGTTTTAAAGTATGGTGACGTACTATCCAATGGTGCGCATCCAATAAACCAAGTATTAACCAAATCCAAGCGGGGTAAAGGGTTTCAAAAAGCTTTTATCTAAGCCCAACTGATCCATAACATGAAAAACCAAAAAGTCCGTTTTTCATCAAAAGTCATGCTGAAAAAAATGGTGGGAACCGGTTTTAAAGTATGGTGACGTACTATCCAATGGTGCGCATCCAATAAACCAAGTATTAACCAAATCCAAGCGGGGTAAAGGGTTTCAAAAAGCTTTTATCTAAGCCCAACTGATCCATAACATGAAAAACCAAAAAGTCCGTTTTTCATCAAAAGTCATGCTGAAAAAAATGGTGGGAACCGGTTTTAAAGTATGGTGACGTACTATCCAATGGTGCGCATCCAATAAACCAAGTATTAACCAAATCCAAGCGGGGTAAAGGGTTTCAAAAAGCTTTTATCTAAGCCCAACTGATCCATAACATGAAAAACCAAAAAGTCCGTTTTTCATCAAAAGTCATGCTGAAAAAAATGGTGGGAACCGGTTTTAAAGTATGGTGACGTACTATCCAATGGTGCGCATCCAATAAACCAAGTATTAACCAAATCCAAGCGGGGTAAAGGGTTTCAAAAAGCTTTTATCTAAGCCCAACTGATCCATAACATGAAAAACCAAAAAGTCCGTTTTTCATCAAAAGTCATGCTGAAAAAAATGGTGGGAACCGGTTTTAAAGTATGGTGACGTACTATCCAATGGTGCGCATCCAATAAACCAAGTATTAACCAAATCCAAGCGGGGTAAAGGGTTTCAAAAAGCTTTTATCTAAGCCCAACTGATCCATAACATGAAAAACCAAAAAGTCCGTTTTTCATCAAAAGTCATGCTGAAAAAAATGGTGGGAACCGGTTTTAAAGTATGGTGACGTACTATCCAATGGTGCGCATCCAATAAACCAAGTATTAACCAAATCCAAGCGGGGTAAAGGGTTTCAAAAAGCTTTTATCTAAGCCCAACTGATCCATAACATGAAAAACCAAAAAGTCCGTTTTTCATCAAAAGTCATGCTGAAAAAAATGGTGGGAACCGGTTTTAAAGTATGGTGACGTACTATCCAATGGTGCGCATCCAATAAACCAAGTATTAACCAAATCCAAGCGGGGTAAAGGGTTTCAAAAAGCTTTTATCTAAGCCCAACTGATCCATAACATGAAAAACCAAAAAGTCCGTTTTTCATCAAAAGTCATGCTGAAAAAAATGGTGGGAACCGGTTTTAAAGTATGGTGACGTACTATCCAATGGTGCGCATCCAATAAACCAAGTATTAACCAAATCCAAGCGGGGTAAAGGGTTTCAAAAAGCTTTTATCTAAGCCCAACTGATCCATAACATGAAAAACCAAAAAGTCCGTTTTTCATCAAAAGTCATGCTGAAAAAAATGGTGGGAACCGGTTTTAAAGTATGGTGACGTACTATCCAATGGTGCGCATCCAATAAACCAAGTATTAACCAAATCCAAGCGGGGTAAAGGGTTTCAAAAAGCTTTTATCTAAGCCCAACTGATCCATAACATGAAAAACCAAAAAGTCCGTTTTTCATCAAAAGTCATGCTGAAAAAAATGGTGGGAACCGGTTTTAAAGTATGGTGACGTACTATCCAATGGTGCGCATCCAATAAACCAAGTATTAACCAAATCCAAGCGGGGTAAAGGGTTTCAAAAAGCTTTTATCTAAGCCCAACTGATCCATAACATGAAAAACCAAAAAGTCCGTTTTTCATCAAAAGTCATGCTGAAAAAAATGGTGGGAACCGGTTTTAAAGTATGGTGACGTACTATCCAATGGTGCGCATCCAATAAACCAAGTATTAACCAAATCCAAGCGGGGTAAAGGGTTTCAAAAAGCTTTTATCTAAGCCCAACTGATCCATAACATGAAAAACCAAAAAGTCCGTTTTTCATCAAAAGTCATGCTGAAAAAAATGGTGGGAACCGGTTTTAAAGTATGGTGACGTACTATCCAATGGTGCGCATCCAATAAACCAAGTATTAACCAAATCCAAGCGGGGTAAAGGGTTTCAAAAAGCTTTTATCTAAGCCCAACTGATCCATAACATGAAAAACCAAAAAGTCCGTTTTTCATCAAAAGTCATGCTGAAAAAAATGGTGGGAACCGGTTTTAAAGTATGGTGACGTACTATCCAATGGTGCGCATCCAATAAACCAAGTATTAACCAAATCCAAGCGGGGTAAAGGGTTTCAAAAAGCTTTTATCTAAGCCCAACTGATCCATAACATGAAAAACCAAAAAGTCCGTTTTTCATCAAAAGTCATGCTGAAAAAAATGGTGGGAACCGGTTTTAAAGTATGGTGACGTACTATCCAATGGTGCGCATCCAATAAACCAAGTATTAACCAAATCCAAGCGGGGTAAAGGGTTTCAAAAAGCTTTTATCTAAGCCCAACTGATCCATAACATGAAAAACCAAAAAGTCCGTTTTTCATCAAAAGTCATGCTGAAAAAAATGGTGGGAACCGGTTTTAAAGTATGGTGACGTACTATCCAATGGTGCGCATCCAATAAACCAAGTATTAACCAAATCCAAGCGGGGTAAAGGGTTTCAAAAAGCTTTTATCTAAGCCCAACTGATCCATAACATGAAAAACCAAAAAGTCCGTTTTTCATCAAAAGTCATGCTGAAAAAAATGGTGGGAACCGGTTTTAAAGTATGGTGACGTACTATCCAATGGTGCGCATCCAATAAACCAAGTATTAACCAAATCCAAGCGGGGTAAAGGGTTTCAAAAAGCTTTTATCTAAGCCCAACTGATCCATAACATGAAAAACCAAAAAGTCCGTTTTTCATCAAAAGTCATGCTGAAAAAAATGGTGGGAACCGGTTTTAAAGTATGGTGACGTACTATCCAATGGTGCGCATCCAATAAACCAAGTATTAACCAAATCCAAGCGGGGTAAAGGGTTTCAAAAAGCTTTTATCTAAGCCCAACTGATCCATAACATGAAAAACCAAAAAGTCCGTTTTTCATCAAAAGTCATGCTGAAAAAAATGGTGGGAACCGGTTTTAAAGTATGGTGACGTACTATCCAATGGTGCGCATCCAATAAACCAAGTATTAACCAAATCCAAGCGGGGTAAAGGGTTTCAAAAAGCTTTTATCTAAGCCCAACTGATCCATAACATGAAAAACCAAAAAGTCCGTTTTTCATCAAAAGTCATGCTGAAAAAAATGGTGGGAACCGGTTTTAAAGTATGGTGACGTACTATCCAATGGTGCGCATCCAATAAACCAAGTATTAACCAAATCCAAGCGGGGTAAAGGGTTTCAAAAAGCTTTTATCTAAGCCCAACTGATCCATAACATGAAAAACCAAAAAGTCCGTTTTTCATCAAAAGTCATGCTGAAAAAAATGGTGGGAACCGGTTTTAAAGTATGGTGACGTACTATCCAATGGTGCGCATCCAATAAACCAAGTATTAACCAAATCCAAGCGGGGTAAAGGGTTTCAAAAAGCTTTTATCTAAGCCCAACTGATCCATAACATGAAAAACCAAAAAGTCCGTTTTTCATCAAAAGTCATGCTGAAAAAAATGGTGGGAACCGGTTTTAAAGTATGGTGACGTACTATCCAATGGTGCGCATCCAATAAACCAAGTATTAACCAAATCCAAGCGGGGTAAAGGGTTTCAAAAAGCTTTTATCTAAGCCCAACTGATCCATAACATGAAAAACCAAAAAGTCCGTTTTTCATCAAAAGTCATGCTGAAAAAAATGGTGGGAACCGGTTTTAAAGTATGGTGACGTACTATCCAATGGTGCGCATCCAATAAACCAAGTATTAACCAAATCCAAGCGGGGTAAAGGGTTTCAAAAAGCTTTTATCTAAGCCCAACTGATCCATAACATGAAAAACCAAAAAGTCCGTTTTTCATCAAAAGTCATGCTGAAAAAAATGGTGGGAACCGGTTTTAAAGTATGGTGACGTACTATCCAATGGTGCGCATCCAATAAACCAAGTATTAACCAAATCCAAGCGGGGTAAAGGGTTTCAAAAAGCTTTTATCTAAGCCCAA
This sequence comes from Unio pictorum, assembly GCA_030141615.1. Taxonomy (NCBI): domain Eukaryota; kingdom Metazoa; phylum Mollusca; class Bivalvia; order Unionida; family Unionidae; genus Unio; species Unio pictorum. The sequence continues at coordinate 94,797 of JARLTB010000359.1, read as the reverse complement.
CTGATCCATAACATGAAAAACCAAAAAGTCCGTTTTTCATCAAAAGTCATGCTGAAAAAAATGGTGGGAACCGGTTTTAAAGTATGGTGACGTACTATCCAATGGTGCGCATCCAATAAACCAAGTATTAACCAAATCCAAGCGGGGTAAAGGGTTTCAAAAAGCTTTTATCTAAGCCCAACTGATCCATAACATGAAAAACCAAAAAGTCCGTTTTTCATCAAAAGTCATGCTGAAAAAAATGGTGGGAACCGGTTTTAAAGTATGGTGACGTACTATCCAATGGTGCGCATCCAATAAACCAAGTATTAACCAAATCCAAGCGGGGTAAAGGGTTTCAAAAAGCTTTTATCTAAGCCCAACTGATCCATAACATGAAAAACCAAAAAGTCCGTTTTTCATCAAAAGTCATGCTGAAAAAAATGGTGGGAACCGGTTTTAAAGTATGGTGACGTACTATCCAATGGTGCGCATCCAATAAACCAAGTATTAACCAAATCCAAGCGGGGTAAAGGGTTTCAAAAAGCTTTTATCTAAGCCCAACTGATCCATAACATGAAAAACCAAAAAGTCCGTTTTTCATCAAAAGTCATGCTGAAAAAAATGGTGGGAACCGGTTTTAAAGTATGGTGACGTACTATCCAATGGTGCGCATCCAATAAACCAAGTATTAACCAAATCCAAGCGGGGTAAAGGGTTTCAAAAAGCTTTTATCTAAGCCCAACTGATCCATAACATGAAAAACCAAAAAGTCCGTTTTTCATCAAAAGTCATGCTGAAAAAAATGGTGGGAACCGGTTTTAAAGTATGGTGACGTACTATCCAATGGTGCGCATCCAATAAACCAAGTATTAACCAAATCCAAGCGGGGTAAAGGGTTTCAAAAAGCTTTTATCTAAGCCCAACTGATCCATAACATGAAAAACCAAAAAGTCCGTTTTTCATCAAAAGTCATGCTGAAAAAAATGGTGGGAACCGGTTTTAAAGTATGGTGACGTACTATCCAATGGTGCGCATCCAATAAACCAAGTATTAACCAAATCCAAGCGGGGTAAAGGGTTTCAAAAAGCTTTTATCTAAGCCCAACTGATCCATAACATGAAAAACCAAAAAGTCCGTTTTTCATCAAAAGTCATGCTGAAAAAAATGGTGGGAACCGGTTTTAAAGTATGGTGACGTACTATCCAATGGTGCGCATCCAATAAACCAAGTATTAACCAAATCCAAGCGGGGTAAAGGGTTTCAAAAAGCTTTTATCTAAGCCCAACTGATCCATAACATGAAAAACCAAAAAGTCCGTTTTTCATCAAAAGTCATGCTGAAAAAAATGGTGGGAACCGGTTTTAAAGTATGGTGACGTACTATCCAATGGTGCGCATCCAATAAACCAAGTATTAACCAAATCCAAGCGGGGTAAAGGGTTTCAAAAAGCTTTTATCTAAGCCCAACTGATCCATAACATGAAAAACCAAAAAGTCCGTTTTTCATCAAAAGTCATGCTGAAAAAAATGGTGGGAACCGGTTTTAAAGTATGGTGACGTACTATCCAATGGTGCGCATCCAATAAACCAAGTATTAACCAAATCCAAGCGGGGTAAAGGGTTTCAAAAAGCTTTTATCTAAGCCCAACTGATCCATAACATGAAAAACCAAAAAGTCCGTTTTTCATCAAAAGTCATGCTGAAAAAAATGGTGGGAACCGGTTTTAAAGTATGGTGACGTACTATCCAATGGTGCGCATCCAATAAACCAAGTATTAACCAAATCCAAGCGGGGTAAAGGGTTTCAAAAAGCTTTTATCTAAGCCCAACTGATCCATAACATGAAAAACCAAAAAGTCCGTTTTTCATCAAAAGTCATGCTGAAAAAAATGGTGGGAACCGGTTTTAAAGTATGGTGACGTACTATCCAATGGTGCGCATCCAATAAACCAAGTATTAACCAAATCCAAGCGGGGTAAAGGGTTTCAAAAAGCTTTTATCTAAGCCCAACTGATCCATAACATGAAAAACCAAAAAGTCCGTTTTTCATCAAAAGTCATGCTGAAAAAAATGGTGGGAACCGGTTTTAAAGTATGGTGACGTACTATCCAATGGTGCGCATCCAATAAACCAAGTATTAACCAAATCCAAGCGGGGTAAAGGGTTTCAAAAAGCTTTTATCTAAGCCCAACTGATCCATAACATGAAAAACCAAAAAGTCCGTTTTTCATCAAAAGTCATGCTGAAAAAAATGGTGGGAACCGGTTTTAAAGTATGGTGACGTACTATCCAATGGTGCGCATCCAATAAACCAAGTATTAACCAAATCCAAGCGGGGTAAAGGGTTTCAAAAAGCTTTTATCTAAGCCCAACTGATCCATAACATGAAAAACCAAAAAGTCCGTTTTTCATCAAAAGTCATGCTGAAAAAAATGGTGGGAACCGGTTTTAAAGTATGGTGACGTACTATCCAATGGTGCGCATCCAATAAACCAAGTATTAACCAAATCCAAGCGGGGTAAAGGGTTTCAAAAAGCTTTTATCTAAGCCCAACTGATCCATAACATGAAAAACCAAAAAGTCCGTTTTTCATCAAAAGTCATGCTGAAAAAAATGGTGGGAACCGGTTTTAAAGTATGGTGACGTACTATCCAATGGTGCGCATCCAATAAACCAAGTATTAACCAAATCCAAGCGGGGTAAAGGGTTTCAAAAAGCTTTTATCTAAGCCCAACTGATCCATAACATGAAAAACCAAAAAGTCCGTTTTTCATCAAAAGTCATGCTGAAAAAAATGGTGGGAACCGGTTTTAAAGTATGGTGACGTACTATCCAATGGTGCGCATCCAATAAACCAAGTATTAACCAAATCCAAGCGGGGTAAAGGGTTTCAAAAAGCTTTTATCTAAGCCCAACTGATCCATAACATGAAAAACCAAAAAGTCCGTTTTTCATCAAAAGTCATGCTGAAAAAAATGGTGGGAACCGGTTTTAAAGTATGGTGACGTACTATCCAATGGTGCGCATCCAATAAACCAAGTATTAACCAAATCCAAGCGGGGTAAAGGGTTTCAAAAAGCTTTTATCTAAGCCCAACTGATCCATAACATGAAAAACCAAAAAGTCCGTTTTTCATCAAAAGTCATGCTGAAAAAAATGGTGGGAACCGGTTTTAAAGTATGGTGACGTACTATCCAATGGTGCGCATCCAATAAACCAAGTATTAACCAAATCCAAGCGGGGTAAAGGGTTTCAAAAAGCTTTTATCTAAGCCCAACTGATCCATAACATGAAAAACCAAAAAGTCCGTTTTTCATCAAAAGTCATGCTGAAAAAAATGGTGGGAACCGGTTTTAAAGTATGGTGACGTACTATCCAATGGTGCGCATCCAATAAACCAAGTATTAACCAAATCCAAGCGGGGTAAAGGGTTTCAAAAAGCTTTTATCTAAGCCCAACTGATCCATAACATGAAAAACCAAAAAGTCCGTTTTTCATCAAAAGTCATGCTGAAAAAAATGGTGGGAACCGGTTTTAAAGTATGGTGACGTACTATCCAATGGTGCGCATCCAATAAACCAAGTATTAACCAAATCCAAGCGGGGTAAAGGGTTTCAAAAAGCTTTTATCTAAGCCCAACTGATCCATAACATGAAAAACCAAAAAGTCCGTTTTTCATCAAAAGTCATGCTGAAAAAAATGGTGGGAACCGGTTTTAAAGTATGGTGACGTACTATCCAATGGTGCGCATCCAATAAACCAAGTATTAACCAAATCCAAGCGGGGTAAAGGGTTTCAAAAAGCTTTTATCTAAGCCCAACTGATCCATAACATGAAAAACCAAAAAGTCCGTTTTTCATCAAAAGTCATGCTGAAAAAAATGGTGGGAACCGGTTTTAAAGTATGGTGACGTACTATCCAATGGTGCGCATCCAATAAACCAAGTATTAACCAAATCCAAGCGGGGTAAAGGGTTTCAAAAAGCTTTTATCTAAGCCCAACTGATCCATAACATGAAAAACCAAAAAGTCCGTTTTTCATCAAAAGTCATGCTGAAAAAAATGGTGGGAACCGGTTTTAAAGTATGGTGACGTACTATCCAATGGTGCGCATCCAATAAACCAAGTATTAACCAAATCCAAGCGGGGTAAAGGGTTTCAAAAAGCTTTTATCTAAGCCCAACTGATCCATAACATGAAAAACCAAAAAGTCCGTTTTTCATCAAAAGTCATGCTGAAAAAAATGGTGGGAACCGGTTTTAAAGTATGGTGACGTACTATCCAATGGTGCGCATCCAATAAACCAAGTATTAACCAAATCCAAGCGGGGTAAAGGGTTTCAAAAAGCTTTTATCTAAGCCCAACTGATCCATAACATGAAAAACCAAAAAGTCCGTTTTTCATCAAAAGTCATGCTGAAAAAAATGGTGGGAACCGGTTTTAAAGTATGGTGACGTACTATCCAATGGTGCGCATCCAATAAACCAAGTATTAACCAAATCCAAGCGGGGTAAAGGGTTTCAAAAAGCTTTTATCTAAGCCCAACTGATCCATAACATGAAAAACCAAAAAGTCCGTTTTTCATCAAAAGTCATGCTGAAAAAAATGGTGGGAACCGGTTTTAAAGTATGGTGACGTACTATCCAATGGTGCGCATCCAATAAACCAAGTATTAACCAAATCCAAGCGGGGTAAAGGGTTTCAAAAAGCTTTTATCTAAGCCCAACTGATCCATAACATGAAAAACCAAAAAGTCCGTTTTTCATCAAAAGTCATGCTGAAAAAAATGGTGGGAACCGGTTTTAAAGTATGGTGACGTACTATCCAATGGTGCGCATCCAATAAACCAAGTATTAACCAAATCCAAGCGGGGTAAAGGGTTTCAAAAAGCTTTTATCTAAGCCCAACTGATCCATAACATGAAAAACCAAAAAGTCCGTTTTTCATCAAAAGTCATGCTGAAAAAAATGGTGGGAACCGGTTTTAAAGTATGGTGACGTACTATCCAATGGTGCGCATCCAATAAACCAAGTATTAACCAAATCCAAGCGGGGTAAAGGGTTTCAAAAAGCTTTTATCTAAGCCCAACTGATCCATAACATGAAAAACCAAAAAGTCCGTTTTTCATCAAAAGTCATGCTGAAAAAAATGGTGGGAACCGGTTTTAAAGTATGGTGACGTACTATCCAATGGTGCGCATCCAATAAACCAAGTATTAACCAAATCCAAGCGGGGTAAAGGGTTTCAAAAAGCTTTTATCTAAGCCCAACTGATCCATAACATGAAAAACCAAAAAGTCCGTTTTTCATCAAAAGTCATGCTGAAAAAAATGGTGGGAACCGGTTTTAAAGTATGGTGACGTACTATCCAATGGTGCGCATCCAATAAACCAAGTATTAACCAAATCCAAGCGGGGTAAAGGGTTTCAAAAAGCTTTTATCTAAGCCCAACTGATCCATAACATGAAAAACCAAAAAGTCCGTTTTTCATCAAAAGTCATGCTGAAAAAAATGGTGGGAACCGGTTTTAAAGTATGGTGACGTACTATCCAATGGTGCGCATCCAATAAACCAAGTATTAACCAAATCCAAGCGGGGTAAAGGGTTTCAAAAAGCTTTTATCTAAGCCCAACTGATCCATAACATGAAAAACCAAAAAGTCCGTTTTTCATCAAAAGTCATGCTGAAAAAAATGGTGGGAACCGGTTTTAAAGTATGGTGACGTACTATCCAATGGTGCGCATCCAATAAACCAAGTATTAACCAAATACAAGCGGGGTAAAGGGTTTCAAAAAGCTTTTATCTAAGCCCAACTGATCCATAACATGAAAAACCAAAAAGTCCGTTTTTCATCAAAAGTCATGCTGAAAAAAATGGTGGGAACCGGTTTTAAAGTATGGTGACGTACTATCCAATGGTGCGCATCCAATAAACCAAGTATTAACCAAATCCAAGCGGGGTAAAGGGTTTCAAAAAGCTTTTATCTAAGCCCAACTGATCCATAACATGAAAAACCAAAAAGTCCGTTTTTCATCAAAAGTCATGCTGAAAAAAATGGTGGGAACCGGTTTTAAAGTATGGTGACGTACTATCCAATGGTGCGCATCCAATAAACCAAGTATTAACCAAATCCAAGCGGGGTAAAGGGTTTCAAAAAGCTTTTATCTAAGCCCAACTGATCCATAACATGAAAAACCAAAAAGTCCGTTTTTCATCAAAAGTCATGCTGAAAAAAATGGTGGGAACCGGTTTTAAAGTATGGTGACGTACTATCCAATGGTGCGCATCCAATAAACCAAGTATTAACCAAATCCAAGCGGGGTAAAGGGTTTCAAAAAGCTTTTATCTAAGCCCAACTGATCCATAACATGAAAAACCAAAAAGTCCGTTTTTCATCAAAAGTCATGCTGAAAAAAATGGTGGGAACCGGTTTTAAAGTATGGTGACGTACTATCCAATGGTGCGCATCCAATAAACCAAGTATTAACCAAATCCAAGCGGGGTAAAGGGTTTCAAAAAGCTTTTATCTAAGCCCAACTGATCCATAACATGAAAAACCAAAAAGTCCGTTTTTCATCAAAAGTCATGCTGAAAAAAATGGTGGGAACCGGTTTTAAAGTATGGTGACGTACTATCCAATGGTGCGCATCCAATAAACCAAGTATTAACCAAATCCAAGCGGGGTAAAGGGTTTCAAAAAGCTTTTATCTAAGCCCAACTGATCCATAACATGAAAAACCAAAAAGTCCGTTTTTCATCAAAAGTCATGCTGAAAAAAATGGTGGGAACCGGTTTTAAAGTATGGTGACGTACTATCCAATGGTGCGCATCCAATAAACCAAGTATTAACCAAATCCAAGCGGGGTAAAGGGTTTCAAAAAGCTTTTATCTAAGCCCAACTGATCCATAACATGAAAAACCAAAAAGTCCGTTTTTCATCAAAAGTCATGCTGAAAAAAATGGTGGGAACCGGTTTTAAAGTATGGTGACGTACTATCCAATGGTGCGCATCCAATAAACCAAGTATTAACCAAATCCAAGCGGGGTAAAGGGTTTCAAAAAGCTTTTATCTAAGCCCAACTGATCCATAACATGAAAAACCAAAAAGTCCGTTTTTCATCAAAAGTCATGCTGAAAAAAATGGTGGGAACCGGTTTTAAAGTATGGTGACGTACTATCCAATGGTGCGCATCCAATAAACCAAGTATTAACCAAATCCAAGCGGGGTAAAGGGTTTCAAAAAGCTTTTATCTAAGCCCAACTGATCCATAACATGAAAAACCAAAAAGTCCGTTTTTCATCAAAAGTCATGCTGAAAAAAATGGTGGGAACCGGTTTTAAAGTATGGTGACGTACTATCCAATGGTGCGCATCCAATAAACCAAGTATTAACCAAATCCAAGCGGGGTAAAGGGTTTCAAAAAGCTTTTATCTAAGCCCAACTGATCCATAACATGAAAAACCAAAAAGTCCGTTTTTCATCAAAAGTCATGCTGAAAAAAATGGTGGGAACCGGTTTTAAAGTATGGTGACGTACTATCCAATGGTGCGCATCCAATAAACCAAGTATTAACCAAATCCAAGCGGGGTAAAGGGTTTCAAAAAGCTTTTATCTAAGCCCAACTGATCCATAACATGAAAAACCAAAAAGTCCGTTTTTCATCAAAAGTCATGCTGAAAAAAATGGTGGGAACCGGTTTTAAAGTATGGTGACGTACTATCCAATGGTGCGCATCCAATAAACCAAGTATTAACCAAATCCAAGCGGGGTAAAGGGTTTCAAAAAGCTTTTATCTAAGCCCAACTGATCCATAACATGAAAAACCAAAAAGTCCGTTTTTCATCAAAAGTCATGCTGAAAAAAATGGTGGGAACCGGTTTTAAAGTATGGTGACGTACTATCCAATGGTGCGCATCCAATAAACCAAGTATTAACCAAATCCAAGCGGGGTAAAGGGTTTCAAAAAGCTTTTATCTAAGCCCAACTGATCCATAACATGAAAAACCAAAAAGTCCGTTTTTCATCAAAAGTCATGCTGAAAAAAATGGTGGGAACCGGTTTTAAAGTATGGTGACGTACTATCCAATGGTGCGCATCCAATAAACCAAGTATTAACCAAATCCAAGCGGGGTAAAGGGTTTCAAAAAGCTTTTATCTAAGCCCAACTGATCCATAACATGAAAAACCAAAAAGTCCGTTTTTCATCAAAAGTCATGCTGAAAAAAATGGTGGGAACCGGTTTTAAAGTATGGTGACGTACTATCCAATGGTGCGCATCCAATAAACCAAGTATTAACCAAATCCAAGCGGGGTAAAGGGTTTCAAAAAGCTTTTATCTAAGCCCAACTGATCCATAACATGAAAAACCAAAAAGTCCGTTTTTCATCAAAAGTCATGCTGAAAAAAATGGTGGGAACCGGTTTTAAAGTATGGTGACGTACTATCCAATGGTGCGCATCCAATAAACCAAGTATTAACCAAATCCAAGCGGGGTAAAGGGTTTCAAAAAGCTTTTATCTAAGCCCAACTGATCCATAACATGAAAAACCAAAAAGTCCGTTTTTCATCAAAAGTCATGCTGAAAAAAATGGTGGGAACCGGTTTTAAAGTATGGTGACGTACTATCCAATGGTGCGCATCCAATAAACCAAGTATTAACCAAATCCAAGCGGGGTAAAGGGTTTCAAAAAGCTTTTATCTAAGCCCAACTGATCCATAACATGAAAAACCAAAAAGTCCGTTTTTCATCAAAAGTCATGCTGAAAAAAATGGTGGGAACCGGTTTTAAAGTATGGTGACGTACTATCCAATGGTGCGCATCCAATAAACCAAGTATTAACCAAATCCAAGCGGGGTAAAGGGTTTCAAAAAGCTTTTATCTAAGCCCAACTGATCCATAACATGAAAAACCAAAAAGTCCGTTTTTCATCAAAAGTCATGCTGAAAAAAATGGTGGGAACCGGTTTTAAAGTATGGTGACGTACTATCCAATGGTGCGCATCCAATAAACCAAGTATTAACCAAATCCAAGCGGGGTAAAGGGTTTCAAAAAGCTTTTATCTAAGCCCAACTGATCCATAACATGAAAAACCAAAAAGTCCGTTTTTCATCAAAAGTCATGCTGAAAAAAATGGTGGGAACCGGTTTTAAAGTATGGTGACGTACTATCCAATGGTGCGCATCCAATAAACCAAGTATTAACCAAATCCAAGCGGGGTAAAGGGTTTCAAAAAGCTTTTATCTAAGCCCAACTGATCCATAACATGAAAAACCAAAAAGTCCGTTTTTCATCAAAAGTCATGCTGAAAAAAATGGTGGGAACCGGTTTTAAAGTATGGTGACGTACTATCCAATGGTGCGCATCCAATAAACCAAGTATTAACCAAATCCAAGCGGGGTAAAGGGTTTCAAAAAGCTTTTATCTAAGCCCAACTGATCCATAACATGAAAAACCAAAAAGTCCGTTTTTCATCAAAAGTCATGCTGAAAAAAATGGTGGGAACCGGTTTTAAAGTATGGTGACGTACTATCCAATGGTGCGCATCCAATAAACCAAGTATTAACCAAATCCAAGCGGGGTAAAGGGTTTCAAAAAGCTTTTATCTAAGCCCAACTGATCCATAACATGAAAAACCAAAAAGTCCGTTTTTCATCAAAAGTCATGCTGAAAAAAATGGTGGGAACCGGTTTTAAAGTATGGTGACGTACTATCCAATGGTGCGCATCCAATAAACCAAGTATTAACCAAATCCAAGCGGGGTAAAGGGTTTCAAAAAGCTTTTATCTAAGCCCAACTGATCCATAACATGAAAAACCAAAAAGTCCGTTTTTCATCAAAAGTCATGCTGAAAAAAATGGTGGGAACCGGTTTTAAAGTATGGTGACGTACTATCCAATGGTGCGCATCCAATAAACCAAGTATTAACCAAATCCAAGCGGGGTAAAGGGTTTCAAAAAGCTTTTATCTAAGCCCAACTGATCCATAACATGAAAAACCAAAAAGTCCGTTTTTCATCAAAAGTCATGCTGAAAAAAATGGTGGGAACCGGTTTTAAAGTATGGTGACGTACTATCCAATGGTGCGCATCCAATAAACCAAGTATTAACCAAATCCAAGCGGGGTAAAGGGTTTCAAAAAGCTTTTATCTAAGCCCAACTGATCCATAACATGAAAAACCAAAAAGTCCGTTTTTCATCAAAAGTCATGCTGAAAAAAATGGTGGGAACCGGTTTTAAAGTATGGTGACGTACTATCCAATGGTGCGCATCCAATAAACCAAGTATTAACCAAATCCAAGCGGGGTAAAGGGTTTCAAAAAGCTTTTATCTAAGCCCAACTGATCCATAACATGAAAAACCAAAAAGTCCGTTTTTCATCAAAAGTCATGCTGAAAAAAATGGTGGGAACCGGTTTTAAAGTATGGTGACGTACTATCCAATGGTGCGCATCCAATAAACCAAGTATTAACCAAATCCAAGCGGGGTAAAGGGTTTCAAAAAGCTTTTATCTAAGCCCAACTGATCCATAACATGAAAAACCAAAAAGTCCGTTTTTCATCAAAAGTCATGCTGAAAAAAATGGTGGGAACCGGTTTTAAAGTATGGTGACGTACTATCCAATGGTGCGCATCCAATAAACCAAGTATTAACCAAATCCAAGCGGGGTAAAGGGTTTCAAAAAGCTTTTATCTAAGCCCAACTGATCCATAACATGAAAAACCAAAAAGTCCGTTTTTCATCAAAAGTCATGCTGAAAAAAATGGTGGGAACCGGTTTTAAAGTATGGTGACGTACTATCCAATGGTGCGCATCCAATAAACCAAGTATTAACCAAATCCAAGCGGGGTAAAGGGTTTCAAAAAGCTTTTATCTAAGCCCAACTGATCCATAACATGAAAAACCAAAAAGTCCGTTTTTCATCAAAAGTCATGCTGAAAAAAATGGTGGGAACCGGTTTTAAAGTATGGTGACGTACTATCCAATGGTGCGCATCCAATAAACCAAGTATTAACCAAATCCAAGCGGGGTAAAGGGTTTCAAAAAGCTTTTATCTAAGCCCAACTGATCCATAACATGAAAAACCAAAAAGTCCGTTTTTCATCAAAAGTCATGCTGAAAAAAATGGTGGGAACCGGTTTTAAAGTATGGTGACGTACTATCCAATGGTGCGCATCCAATAAACCAAGTATTAACCAAATCCAAGCGGGGTAAAGGGTTTCAAAAAGCTTTTATCTAAGCCCAACTGATCCATAACATGAAAAACCAAAAAGTCCGTTTTTCATCAAAAGTCATGCTGAAAAAAATGGTGGGAACCGGTTTTAAAGTATGGTGACGTACTATCCAATGGTGCGCATCCAATAAACCAAGTATTAACCAAATCCAAGCGGGGTAAAGGGTTTCAAAAAGCTTTTATCTAAGCCCAACTGATCCATAACATGAAAAACCAAAAAGTCCGTTTTTCATCAAAAGTCATGCTGAAAAAAATGGTGGGAACCGGTTTTAAAGTATGGTGACGTACTATCCAATGGTGCGCATCCAATAAACCAAGTATTAACCAAATCCAAGCGGGGGGGTAAAGGGTTTCAAAAAGCTTTTATCTAAGCCCAACTGATCCATAACATGAAAAACCAAAAAGTCCGTTTTTCATCAAAAGTCATGCTGAAAAAAATGGTGGGAACCGGTTTTAAAGTATGGTGACGTACTATCCAATGGTGCGCATCCAATAAACCAAGTATTAACCAAATCCAAGCGGGGTAAAGGGTTTCAAAAAGCTTTTATCTAAGCCCAACTGATCCATAACATGAAAAACCAAAAAGTCCGTTTTTCATCAAAAGTCATGCTGAAAAAAATGGTGGGAACCGGTTTTAAAGTATGGTGACGTACTATCCAATGGTGCGCATCCAATAAACCAAGTATTAACCAAATCCAAGCGGGGTAAAGGGTTTCAAAAAGCTTTTATCTAAGCCCAACTGATCCATAACATGAAAAACCAAAAAGTCCGTTTTTCATCAAAAGTCATGCTGAAAAAAATGGTGGGAACCGGTTTTAAAGTATGGTGACGTACTATCCAATGGTGCGCATCCAATAAACCAAGTATTAACCAAATCCAAGCGGGGTAAAGGGTTTCAAAAAGCTTTTATCTAAGCCCAACTGATCCATAACATGAAAAACCAAAAAGTCCGTTTTTCATCAAAAGTCATGCTGAAAAAAATGGTGGGAACCGGTTTTAAAGTATGGTGACGTACTATCCAATGGTGCGCATCCAATAAACCAAGTATTAACCAAATCCAAGCGGGGTAAAGGGTTTCAAAAAGCTTTTATCTAAGCCCAACTGATCCATAACATGAAAAACCAAAAAGTCCGTTTTTCATCAAAAGTCATGCTGAAAAAAATGGTGGGAACCGGTTTTAAAGTATAGCAGCAGAGAGGGTGAACCCTACAACGTTTTTAGACAAAATTTGATTGAAATCCTAAAACGAGCCGTCCTATAATCTCATTTTAACCAAAAAAAGGGCGAATCCTACAACGTTTTCAGACAAAAAAAATTGATTGAATCCTTAAAACGATCCGTAGGATTTCGTTGAAATCTACGAAATCTCATTTTAACTAAAAAAATGAAAACGAAGATTTTTACGATTTTTTAATTAATTTTGGTCGCAACTTGTTGTCATCCACCCTCTCTGCTGCTTAGTGATTTCATCACTGGGTTAACAAAAAATAATAAATGATTTGATCAAGTCTTTATGATGAAAGTCCTTACGATGAAAATCCTTTGAAATTGCAAAGCAATTTAGGATTTCACAAACAGACTAATCGCTAACACCTCCTCTTGTAGATCAATTAGATTATTGGACTGATCTGTGAGTTTGAAATTAATTCTGGTTAACGAATTATTATGGCATCGCATGTAGACAGGATTAATTGGGTTTTCAATAATTAGGAATCCTGGAGGAGCTGTTGGTGCAAACGAATAAAGAATATATCCTTGCTGAGCTTGATTTGATCGTTCGAGATTAATCTGATAGCTTCCTTCGATAACATCACATACTAAATTGAGCGCAATCACCGATGAAATATTCACGTTGAACGGAGCGATATGTCTACCGCCACCATCTGGGTCATTATTATGTTTGAGGATTTTTATTTCCGGTGATGATGTTTTTTTCCATGCATCATGAATTATTTTAAAACCAACATCGATGGCATCACTGAGTAGTTTTTTTAGTTCCGGTACGTTATATCCCGGTAGTTTGAATGTGGGGATATCTTCAACGCGGATTTTATAGTCTGATGCAAATTTTGTTCTCGATATGGGGTTTTTATCATCGAGTATTACTTGAATAAGTTGTGAATTAAATTTTTCCATATCGTCGATAATTTTATTGCATGTTTCTACGACGCTGATAAATTCATCTCGGTTGAGAGAGCCGGATTTAAGAGATATTAACAACAGCGATAAATCATTATTCATTGCTGTGAAATTTTTAATGATTTCAGGTTCGTTAACAAAATTATATTCTTGCGGTGGCCCATCCGGCGTATGTTTGTATGCTAACCCAAAAAACTCTATAAATAAGTTGTATTTTTTATAACTCCTTATTGGATTTTTAGGTTTTATTCTGTCGGTGATATAATCAGTTTTTTGTGGTTCGGGTATATCAACGGTTCCCCCCCGGGGTGGTAATTCAGGCCATCCTAGTACGGTTCTTATTGAGCTTTGATATATATCTACGACATATCCTTCTGAGTTTATCTCAATTGCGGATGATAGCGTCGGTTCATGAACTGTTATAGCGATTTTTGACTCTACTCCAGTAATCGATTTTATTCTACGCGCGAATTCATTATTGATTTGTTCGATTTGGTATGACCCTGTTGGTATGGAAACGACGTTCCAGTCTGGAGTCCCGTCGTCTTTATTCTTATTTGCAAACACTAAAGAATTATTGGGTTGTTGACCACCAAATGATTTTGATCTGATATTAGGCCAACTGTGATACACTCGTAGTTTTGCTAGCGCTATCTCCTTTACGGGAACTGGGCTAGGGAAATTCACACTAAACTCGGGTTCCGTTGATGTTATTGATATCATGCTTGTTTGTACTGGGTTCGTGTTCTCCACTACTCGTTGAAGTAATTCCATCGGTGTCGTCATTGTTATTATACTCATGTTGTATTTCTAATTTTGGTATCGAGGAATCATAAATACTGACCATCACTGAGAACTCACAATCTGGTATGGTTGATATTATTGAGATCATTTTGTTTTTTGGGTTCGTGTTTTCCGATTCCATCGGTGTTGTCATTGTTATTATACTCATGTTGTCGCTCTAATTTCGATATCGCGGAATTAAAAATACTGACCATCTCTGAGAATTCATAATCTGATATAATTGTATTATCGAGTGACGATGATATCATCAATGATAACTGCGAATATGCGGTTGATGCAATATGAAATTGAAGTAAGTAATTCTGCAGTTTACTCTGGCTGCATGATGATATCCTTTTTGCTATCCCGGTTGATATACCCCCGATTGTAGCCACCGCAGAAATGCAAATTGGAACTACGACCGGGGCAATCATTGTAACCGATGCAAGTATTATTCCGGCGCCAGTGAGAACGCTTGACACCGAGTACATAATAACATCAATTGCGGTGATTCTTCGTCGGTATTTTTTCATTTTTATTTGATACTCCTCAGTGAGGGTTTTGAGTCTATTCTGAAATTCTCTGACCTGATCATAGCGACATTGCGTTGATGAAATCATTTTTATTTTAAAAACACTAGCGTTTTCAATTGTGAAATCCTTTCAATTTAGTTATTTACTTAAATCCGCTACGAATTCCACATACCATGTTACTGGTGTCCTAAACAAATCAATATCAGTAGATGTTATCGTGAACTTTTCAGTTGTATCCTTGTCTATGATCGTTGAAATCGTATTGTTGATCCCGGATGAACTCGACGATGAAATATTAAATTGATCCGTTGTCACTAGTGTTAATCGATAAATACCCTTGACGGTTGCAGTGATATCTAATTTGTTGTCTGTAGGTGTCCAGGCAAATGATCCGTGTTGGATTGTGTACACGACGTTGTTGGTTTTCTCATGAGGAATTTTTGTTTTTTCAATGATTGTTATCATCCTCGAAAAATCACCTTTGACGGCTTCGATGAAGTTTTTTGTTTCATCGATGGATTTTTTAATATCAGGGAGTTTTATTTCAATTTTATCCAACTGGGTTCCAATAAATTTATCAATGATATTTCTACGAAATGATATAAACTGTTTTCCGTTATCTTCAATTCTAGATTCAAGTGTTTTTAGTACAACCACAGAATTGTTTAACTCATCGTTGAGAGTTTTTAATCGATCTGTAATCGTCGAAACGAGTACACCCGGTTTGAGTTTACCCTGATCGGAAAATAACGCAACGGTGTTCTCGATTGCGTTTCGTTGTTTAACCAAAATATCATCCAGAGAAATATTACTGGTTTTCAATTTACCCTGATCGGAAAATAACGCAACGGTGTTCTCGATTGCGTTTCGTTGTTTAACTAAAATATCATCCAAGGACACATCACTGCTTTTCAATTTACCCTGTTTGTCTTGAAATACAACTATTTCATTAGGATCAACATTTGTTAAGTTCAACGTCTCAGCTATTTCATCTTTGATTAGTTTTTTTACATCCTTGACAGAATCAGGTGGTGCAGTGCCATCGGGTTTGGGTTTCAAAGATCTCCCCCAAATATCAATCATGTTATTGTAAAACTCTTTCTCTCTCTAAAATCGTTTCGATTTCCAGCGATTACTAGTGTATTCATTAACGACAACATGTGGTGGTTTTCCGCTTGGGTTACTCAAGGAGTTAGAAATAGCGTCAAGGACATTTAATACTTCGCTGCCACATATTGGTGGGTCAATCATCGTTTGTGTTGGTAGCGTAGAATACCAAGTCTTCATTGGAAGGGTTTTTATATAACGCAAAAACTCTTTTGGTGGGGCTAATCCATATGAATCGAAATAGACAATCCCACGTGGATCAATAGCGTATGCAACCCAGTGAGTTCCAGGTCCGGTGCTGTTATCGAGATTAATAATACCGGTTTCAACGCTGTTTGGTTGATGTGGTAATTGATCTTTCATAAAGACACCTCTGAAGTTTTTAATCGCGAGTTTTTTAGCAGCATCGAGTAAATCAAAATTGGACATAGGAATCTTCGATTCCCGAATTAATAAATCGTTCCTGGTAGTCTTAGACCCTTTCCGCTGTACCACGAATACGGGGTTCCTGGTAGTCTTAGACCCTTTCCCTTTTTTTTATACCCCTTCCCCGTTGCTTTCTGTAGTGCCATCCCTGCTGCAGTACCAACAGCCCCTAACGCCGCCGCCTTAGCCACCGCTGGGGCTGCTGCTGCAATCAATGCTGGTATCGCAGCTAACAACGGGAATATACCGCCTGTTTTAATCATATTTTTGATAGCAGCCGCAGAAAGAGTAATCTGAACACCCTTTTTTGCTACTAGTGCATCATTGAAATGTTTCACCTGACGAGTTGTCAGCGATAGTTTATTTGCACCACCAGTCATTTGGTTGGGTTTCAACGTGATTGTGGTTCCACATTTTTTAGCTGATTCCGATTGCAATTTTTTGATTTGACCAGGAGTTAACGCAACACTAATAACACTATATGACATATTATAGATAATAGATTGATTCTAAATCGTTTACATGTTTTCCACTGGTGCATCTACCACTCTCATTCTTCCACCAACACCTTCAAGTAGCATTGATTTATCACTGAGAATGACAGCAACCGCTCTGTAATTAGCAATACCACCAGGACGGGTTACACGGGCTCTAAAGTGTATATCAACGACAGATTGTCTCATCAAATCGAGATGTTCCAATGAGAAGTAATAGATCGGATAGAGGCTTTTAAAATCCAATTGTGATATTTGCAAACCAGTATCCACATTTAGATCACGTGCCATAAATGACAACAGGTTATGATATACACGAGCAATATGGTTGTGAGTGTAATCAAGTTGTACATCTTCAGATGGTTCCTGTTGTCCGTTTATTCTCAGTGAGACCTCTCTAACACCTAACTGATCAAATATCATATGACTTCGTTGTTGATTACCAACTCGTGCATTATTCTGTAACGCCACAAATATATGACGTGGAGCTGAAACCCCTTGTTTTGATGCCAGATGCCAAGTAAATATATCATCAACATTATCCTGTTTGATATCAGTGGTCACTGATAACCAACTCAACAATGATTTTCCTCCTTGTTCCATAAATGACAACAATTTTTCTTCTGCTGTGATTGATGGAGTTAACACTGGCATCCACAATGCTAGTTTTGTTAAAATGACTTTACCATCAGCAACACCAGCATCATGCCATATTGCATCATTATCAGTACCCTTTCGTACAAGCGCTACTGTGTGTTTAGCTCCATAAATAACTTTTCGGACATTTCTACAGAATCCGAATATATGATGCAGTGGAATTGCACATGAAAATTGTCGACGCTGTCCTTGCAACGTTGCTACACGTGTTGCAAACCCTAGGTTGTAGTTAATGATATTATTTATGACATCAAAAGTACCAGCTGGTCTTGTATATCCGGCTGGTGCTGGATCAACTGCGGTAGCTTGTGTTGCCTTGACTCTAGAATACTGGTTGTGTTCAGGGTGATCAGTGATATCCTTAGAAAACATCATAGATGGACCCGCTGATCTTGAATAATCATCAGAATATCTCGCTAACCCTATGATTGTTGTGGCCACATCAACTTCACGGTCAATGGATTCAATTTCCTTTCCATCAATGAGATATCTAGCGCTTTCAAATAACGCCATGATCCCATTATTAACAAAACCAACTTTGATAGTTGGGTTATTGTCATATGGTGGATCATTATGAGCAGCATCATTTGTTACAAGTTCTCCTTCGATTTCGATAAATGCCTCACACGGTAGGAAGTATTTACTGGTATCATGAACTTGAAGTTCAATTCGCGATCGGAGATCTGGTTGTACTGCGTGATAAGAATAAAATTGAAAATCGCGTACAGAATCATCCTTGCCAACTGGGGCGTCTATATCAAATGCTGGATCAGGTGACCTTTTGAACATTTTATTCTATTTATCAGAGTCTAAATCGCGATTTCCCATTTCATCGTCGTGTTTTTTTAAAGCCACTTCCTGCTATCATGTTTGCTATCATGTTATTTTGGTCCTCTTGATTTATCAAGGGAGTCACCATCGACGCTAATTTTTCATCTACTGCGTTATTTATAATTCTACTAACACTTGCAGGCATTTCTGCTGTAGACGGTAACGGTACCGGTTTCTTTTTTCGTCTCACTAATGATGTTATTTTATTCTTCGCAGTTGAAAACGCTTTTCCAGCAAGATCTCCAACAGCACCAATACCCTTATCACGAATAACATCAATGGCTTTCATTCCTAGTTGTTTAGCTAACGGCATCACTTTTGGAGCCATTCTCGCAAATAACCCTGCAATGGTATTGCCTAAACCATCTCCGTAGTATGCTCTATAAACCGGAAACCGTGAATTAACTACGTAGACGGGGGTTGGTTTATCATGATTGTAGTGTATGATCATTATTTTAAATCAGAAACAATTTTTCAATTGTTATTTATCTAATCGATTCAGTCACTATGATAACCATGGACGGTTTCACCGTCTACTAACTCGCCAATGAAATCTCGATATGTGCTGATATCCATGATACCACCCTGAAATAATCGTCTACAGATATCAGCTGCTTCATTAATTATTTCCGGTGAGTTATTTCCAGCTCGGAAACCTCCTACAAGAACTTCTAATCGTGATATATCATTGATAACACTACCAGGACATGTCGTGGTAGAGTCAAAGACATCATTTGGATTTCCAATCGAATATCCTTTTCCGCTTGTTTCCTTAGTTGTACCAGTTGCGCCTTCACTATCATCAAGTAATTGCCTTTGTCGGCCTCGTTCTTGTTGTTTTTGTATACCATAACTATCAACTCCTATTTTAAAAGTTCTGTACTCAACTGTATCCTTTTTCAAATTACCAGTAATCCCCTTATTCGTTTTATACAACCAATTAACCCAGTCGTCTCGGCTTATTCTACTGTTTTTATACTCGTCTTTTAAAAAGTCCTTTTTAGAATCAAAGCTTTTGGCGGCGAAATCACCAAAGGTCGTATAATCCTTGAGTTTCTCCAATTGAGGTTTTTTTATTTTTGTTATAGCTTCTTCGGTGAGTTTGTCTATAAAGGGGATACCTCTTGGGGTGACGACATCAACAGGTTGTGGTTCAGGTGTAGAAACTCTTTGAGTTTCAGGCGCAGAATCATCAATATCAGCTAGTCGTTCATACTCGCGTTGAGTTTTTATATCACTGGATAGCTGTTGTATTCCTGCGCGTGTTTGTCCGGCCTCTGCTGCTATCTTTTCAAGCGTATCAAGCAGCGGCGCCTTCTTTACTCGTTCTCGCTCAGGAATATCTCCATATATCGCTGCTTCAGTTAGCTTTTTCACATCTTTGGTCGCACTTGTTATCGGAGAAAACAGTTGTTCACTTGACACAGAAAAGTCAGTCTGCGCTTGTTGTCGTTGTTGTAGTTTATTCCGTACAGAGTCACGAATTGGTACAAATCTCTTAATTGCATCCAGTCGTTCACGAGCCAATCGGGTTGTTAATGCTTCATTGACCATTATTTGAAATCAGAAACAATTTTTCAATTGCAAAACAATTTTTCAATCCGACCTAACACCATCGGATGGTCATGGAAGTGTTATTTCATCCTATAACGGCTTCTATCAATGATGGCGAAAGTCACATAATTGCTATAAATAATAATAATACTGTGACTTTCGCCATTCTATTTTTGATCAATCCGAACCAGCCATCAATTTTTTATTCACTGTTTCTGACATTATCAATCAAAAAATGCTAAAAAAAATTAAAATCTCTATGAGGGACGGTCACAATCAAATAATGATAAATGGTCGGTCAATCAAATAATGATAAATGGTTAATCAATCAAAATTGTTCATTTTCTTGAATTAACGCCCGTAGGTTTCTAACTTTAGAATTAACCTCCTTTTTCAATTCGTATTCGTACCCCAATTCTTTTCGTATTCGTTCTACGATGGTATATAACGGAGCGAACACACTTACGTCACTGGAGAATGCGAGAGAGTCCTTAATAGAATTCTGAATTCTTTTGATGAGTGCATATTTCTTTGGCAGCATGTATTTATTGTTGTTAACTCCGTATTCTATATCCTGAAAATCAGACATGATTTGATCAGGATTTAACCCATCTGATAGTTCAATATCCCAACCTTTCAATTTTGAAATCTCGGATATGATGCTATTCATGTTTTCAGAATTCATTATTCTATAGCAATGACATATTTCTAAATGAAAAATATGACGTATTAGACGTAACTAAATTTAACTTTTTGTCCCGTCCTTTTTGAAATAGCCGATCGATAAATCCCCTCTGCAACAAATCGTACTGAGGGTGAACAAATATCGAAATACTTGCCGGCTTCATATATTGATTGAAATATTTTTTCTTCGTTAGTTGTTGTATTCAAAGATTTCACAGGTCTCGCTTTTTTTGAACAAGTGCCAGTCTTCCCTCTTTTCAAATTCTCACTTTGAGTAACAGCCTGCAGATTTGATAAAGAATTGTTCTTTGGATTAGAATCGATATGATCAATAACAAAATCATCCTCGATCAATCCATAAAAGCATTCATACACGAAACGATGATTGAGATAAAATTTCTTTCCAGCGCCAAACTTCAAATACCCCATACCATTATCAGAACCAACTGATTTCTTCAGTCTGCGATTTCTTACAACACCATCACTGGATGCTTCATAATTTGTGATCACAGGGTGTGGTCTGAATTCTTGGTTCATTCGTATATATAATACTATTGTTTGTCTAATTCATTGTTTGGTTTAATGATAAATCTTTCGATGTAGTCTTGAGGAGTTCTTATGATTTTATCCTTGATACTGACTTTGTCAGCGTCAAGAATACTGACTTTGTCAGCGTCAGGGTCATAATTTCTGATTGATTGTCTATTTTTTATTCTTTTATCATAATAACGCTTCAATTCCCTATATCGTTTACCACCACAATTCAAACACAACCGTGATTTCCCCCTGACCCCAACTCCACATAGAATACAGGGTAACGGACCAAGGCTTCCACGACGAAAGATTTGCATATGATACCCACAAAACTCATTTCTGCATGATTTGTTACACGGGGTTACTGATCCAATCATAAGCCACTTGCAGTGATTCATTATATAAAAATCTTTCATTTAAATGCTTGTTTTAATTATAGAATGAGCGAATTAAGGAAAACGCCTTCGAAAAATGCTGAATTCAATGCTGATAAAGAGTTTAAGAGATTATTAAAAATCAATCCTAGATTTAATCTCGATAGACCCAAAAAACGTATCAAACGTCCAAGAGACGGAAACATGAAAGAGTTTAAGAGATTATTGAAAATCAGTCCTAGATTTAATCTCGATAGACCAAAAAAACGTATCAAACGTCCAAGAGACGGAAACATGAAAGAGTTTAAGAGATTATTGAAAATCAGTCCTAGATTTAATCTCGATAGACCAAAAAAACGTATCAAACGTCCAAGAGACGGAAACATGAAAGAGTTTAAGAGATTATTGAAAATCAGTCCTAGATTTAATCTCGATAGACCAAAAAAACGTAACAAATTTAATCTCGAGAAACCAAAAAAAGCGTCCAAGAAATTACCCTGGAAGGATGCTCAATTCAATCTCGATATAGTCTCTGATACACCAAAGAATAAAATTCTTGATAAAGCCATGATTAATAAAATCAGAGACTGTTTTAATGAATTCAAGCGTGATGGGGCATCCTATTGTTGGTCAACACTTCGAATTGATGGTGTTGTTGACGCTACCATGAATGATGAAAAAGCAGCAGTGATAATTTCACGTGTTGGGGAAAAACGGTATTTTTTCCGAATCAAATTCATTATCGAAGTCGATGGCAAATGGATTATTAAGGATAAATTTGAACCAATCCTCAAGAATAAAAAAGCTGTCATTGTGAGTAGAGATTCCAAACCAGGAATTCTAACCGGCATTGACAAACCATACTACGAAAGATCTTATCCCGTAACAGCAATGGTTTATGGGATATATCCGTTAAATGATAAACCCGATATCGCAAAACTAGCTCCTATGAAATATTCGTCAGGGCTTAATTGTGTAGCAACACGGGTAATGGAGCACTTCACAAATGCATCCCGAGGAAATAAACTAACTGATCTAAGACGAAAAAAAATAACCGAGTGGGAACTGACAGTGAAACAGCATGGTGCAAAGATTTCTGATATAGCTAAATTAGAAACATCATTAAGATTTCCAATAACAGTTATGACGATAACCGGAGAGGTTTTATACGAACCGAAATATAACAAAAATGGAGCACCAATACAGATAATTGATCATAACAAACACGCGTGGACACCTGCGGTAACAGTATTTCCACGAGAACGAACCGTGAAATATATCCCTAAGGAGTTCGTCGGGGATGTTTTCTATGAAGAGAGATTATTTGATGCTATTAATGCGTTGTGTAAGGATGATCCTGTGTCAGTGTGGTTACTTAGAAGTGATGAAAATCCCGAAATAGGATTCGATCAATTTGTAAAACCAAATGGTGAATTATATCGCGTTGAAGAATTAGATAATAGAATGAGAAAAATCGCTAGTGATTTTTCACCGGAAAGTTTCCATGAAAAACTACTCACGGATAGTTTTACTATTCCATCAGTGGTAGCTCACTTCGCAAGAGAAAAAAACTCATGGCGTCCAACACGAAGTGATTTTCTCGAGGATGTTAAATTGAGTTGCGTCGAATATTCCCATGGAGGACTGTGGAATACGAAATACTCACTTGATGGTATGATTTCAATTGATATATCCGCGTGTTATCCCGGAAGTTTTCTCGGGTATGGGGAATGCGCTGAGTACTTCAAACGATTTGGACACCCAACACATGAAATGACTCGTGTTGCGATTAATGGACCATTGCCTAATTTTGATTTAACCGGATTCGCTCGTGTGATATCATTCGAATTAGCTACAGGGTTACATCCGTGTAGTTATGTTTGGCTCGGTAGACATCTATCTGAAAAGGCCTGGATGCCAATAGTGCTATTGAGATATATGATTGATTGTGGTATGCTAATATCGTTGATTGTTTCCGATGCTATTATATGCTATCGAGCTCAGAAAGAAGTTTGGCTACCACAACCCGATCTAGATCGTATAATCAATGAACTACGAAAACAATTCCCTGATTTCAATGAAGAAGAAATCATAAATTGGTCTAAGAAGTTACTTGAAATTAAAAAAGAACAAGCAAAAGATCTCGGACGAAGAATAATCGGTAAATTCACTCAAGGTGGACGGTACGACAACGCAAAATATTCTTCGCGGTTAATCACAGATGTCGCTGAATACGATTTTATTGTAGCGGATTTAATGAAACAGGGAAAACTTGTATCCCGTAAGGATGCTTTTCTATCCAACGGTGAGAAAATGGGTACGGTTGTTACATACTGTGATGGATATAATTCCCAGTACACACATTTGAGAAGTTCAATGCTAGCCTATGCTTCTATTAATCTATTTTCGATGATAAATAGATTTCCTAATACCGCGGTTAGAGTGGCCACTGATTCGATGTATATACACAATAAATACAAATCAGCTGTAGCTAAATTCACAGATCCCGAGGAAGCGTGGGGGCGTTGGCGATTTAAAAAGGAGATGCTACATGAGTATTGTGAATCCGCAGACGTTGCCATGGATGATAAATATCTTTGTTGTAACCGCGCTGAAATTCAATCAGAATTTTCTAATGCACCACCGGTATCTGATCCAATATGTCGATACAAGACAGTTTATTTAAACGGTTGTGGTGGGTCAGGAAAGACAACTCGTGCAATTGAATTATTCCGTGGGAAAAATCATACGGATTTCACAAACATGATTGTGCTAACACCGACTCACAGACTCGCCAGAGAGATGATACAGCGAGGGGTAAATGCTTGCACTTATCACAGTTTTTTTCGATGGAAAGGTGACAAATGGACTCCTGAGCGTATGGGTGATAAATTCATTCCTAAAATCATCATTTGGGATGAAATATGCACAGTGTCATTAGATGTATTAAAAACATTTCTTGAGTGGTTGTTAACCAAAAACACAAAAGTCGTCATGTGCGGGGATCAAGGCCAACCACCACCATTTGTCGGTGCATCTCCACATAAATGGCTAAAGGGTTTTGTAGACTACTATGAAGAAATCACCACTGATTATAGATCACTTGATGAACGATTACGCGAGTTCAAAGCGCTAATTAGACTACAACCGGATAGAATCCAGTGCGAAATAGCGCGTGAAGTGATTTCAGAAACTCAAATAAACGATTTCTGGGAAACATGGAGACCAAATGATTTGATAATTGCAAGTAGAAAAATAGTCAGGGACACACTTCAGATGAAGTTATTTGAATTGCATAAAGAAAAATTTGCAACGCTTCCAGTACCCCTTTGTTATAGGCCATCGGATACACGAAAACAGAATATTGAAGTTGATATTCCAGGACAGAGTGAAAAGCAGATTCTCGTGTTAAATGATATTGTGCTGGTTGATATCAATGTCGTTGAAGATGCATTGCGTGCTAATAAATCCCCGTGGACGCTAGGATACGCAGCAACAATACACTCTTCACAGGGATTGACTATATCGGATACAATTGTTTGGATGGTGGATAATCACATCGAATGGTCGAATTTAGTCTATCTCGCAGTATCCAGAGTACGAAAAATAAATCAACTTCGAAGAGTTGTTTTCGATGATAATAACACAACAATGGATGATATTGATGTTAGCATCATTAATAAAAAACTCTCCGGTTACAAACAACAGGACAAAAAAAAACAACGAGAATTTGATATTGATGCTGAATCAATAATTACGCTGAAGAAACAACAGAATAATCACTGCGCGAGTTGCAATTGTATACTGCGTTGGCAGTATTCGGATAAGGATCCTCGCCAATTCACCGTAGACAGAAAAAATAACAGTCTCGGTCATGTCAGAAATAATGTGATGTTGACTTGTCTTGAGTGCAATAGACGCAACGGCGCTAGTTAAGACCATGCGGTGGCAATTTAGTATCCTCGGGAATTACCTGTAGTTGTTGTCGAGTAAAACCCCGCTGAGGGGCAGTTGAATCCAGTTTATAGACTGGAGGTCTACCAGTTGATCGTGTTATACTAGATATCTTGTGTGCAGTGACGCTCCAAATAGGATCAGTAGCCCTTTTTCTGCCACCTTCAAGCTCTCCTGGTTCGTATAAGTACCTCACAATGACATTACTACCAAGAATTGGTTCTTTGAAATCTTTTTGTGGTTTTTCAAGTATTGACTTCTTTTTAATCGCGTTGATAGGTTTCATGTTGATTGTTCTAGTAATCTCGTTATTCAGTGCAGTAATCACAGATGGTAATCTTTTAACCCATTCACGCGATCGCTTTTCTTGAATGAATTCTTTTGCATATTGATATCCAAATAACCGTTCAGCAAGAGTCCGATTAAATCGTTCTACAATGGCCTGATCGCGATGTAGCGCAGTATGCCCTCGTCGTATGGTGACATTATGATGTTTCATTGTAGATAATACTACACCCTGAAATTCCTTGCCAGGATCAACCTGCAATAGATTTGGCCAGTGCAGAGGACCTCGTCGATAAATCCTTTCAAATGCAGAAGCGACTTCAGTGGCTGATTTTGTTTTTAACGGTTCTGCTTCTTTGTATCGACTTGCAATATCAACTACGGTTAGCGCGTATTTGTAACCACGATCATGTGGCAGAAATAATATATCAGCCTGATGAACTTCATTAGGAGCGGTCACATCAAAATGCGAGAATTGAATTTGTTTAGGCGGTGGTAGATAAATTTGCCATAGTGCCTGTTTGGATAACCAATTAGCCGCAGTGGTTTTTTTCACTTTTGCAGCGCTAGCGAGTTTATGGACTGCTGATTTACCCCTCCAGTATCCTCTTGGGGAATAATAAATTGATTCCATATTATTAATTACCGGCACCTAACATCAATTTGCTTTTCATAGCCGATTTTATCAAAAATGAAGCCAATTTTTCTTTGAAGGATTTATCAGGAATAGCATTTAACGCATGAATTAATTTCACATCTGCGAGATGCCTGTGTTGCAGATTGCTGCTTTTATAAGCAACATCATGAAGGTGACAGGCCTTATCAATGGCGTTTATTGGTTCTTCACCGAGGTTGGGTTGATTTTGATTATTGAGTCTGATATCAAGTCTGGTTCCCGGTCCACAGTAGCTATATCCGGGAAGGTGCTTTTCTCCGGGGTACTTTGCCCATGGGGTTCCAGGGAGCTTTGCCAATTTGGCTGCGATATCACCTCCTCGTTTTTTTTTAAATCAGATCTCATAGACACAAATCTAAATTTCTTTGTACCACATTGCATGCATTTACCAGAAAGCGCTGATCGGTTATTTTTAGTTGTAACTGTCGTCACATCATCTGTGCCAGTACGCGTTTTGCACTTCACACAATATAGATCCATAATTTATGTATAGAAATATGGATATAATTGATTTTTCAGCGACTAAAACAAGAGAACCAATTAAGCATCATGCAGCGCTACCAAACTCTATCCGGATGATTATAATCGGGCCATCTGGATCCGGTAAAACGCAATTGTTGCTCAATTTAATAATGAGATGGATGAAGTGGGATAAGTTGTATTTAATTGCTCCTAGCGTAGATGATCAACGATGTTATGAAGTGCTAAAAGATTTTAACGAGAATGCATCAGAAATTAGCGGTGAGAACGCCATTGATTTTATAACCGATATCGATGAAGCACCGAGTATTGATGATATTGATGGAGATATTAACAATTTAGTCGTATACGACGATATAATGTTGGATAAACAAAAAAATCCTGCTAGGATCTTTTCCCGGGGGCGTCACAAAAACACTGACGTGATATATGTCACTCAACGCTACACTCAGGTTCCAAAAGTCATCAGAGATAATTGCAATATTCTTTCTGTATTCAACGGCGTTGATACTCATACTCTTAGAAATATATGGCAGACATGGTGTTCTGATATGGACTTCAATCAATTTCGAGATTTCTTTAGTCATGCTCAGTCGACTCCGCACGGATTCGCAACAATAAATCTACATGATCCTCGGACACGATATCGTATCGGACTGGATCAAATATTCGGTTAAAATCATTTATTATTTTTTGTTAACCCAGTGATGAAATCACTAAGCAGCAGAGAGGGTGGATGACAACAAGTTGCGACCAAAATTAATTAAAAAATCGTAAAAATCTTCGTTTTCATTTTTTTTAGTTAAAATGAGATTTCGTAGATTTCAACGAAATCCTACGGATCGTTTTAAGGATTCAATCAATTTTTTTTGTCTGAAAACGTTGTAGGATTCGCCCTTTTTTTGGTTAAAATGAGATTATAGGACGGCTCGTTTTAGGATTTCAATCAAATTTTGTCTAAAAACGTTGTAGGGTTCACCCTCTCTGCTGCTAGTATGGTGACGTACTATCCAATGGTGCGCATCCAATAAACCAAGTATTAACCAAATCCAAGCGGGGTAAAGGGTTTCAAAAAGCTTTTATCTAAGCCCAACTGATCCATAACATCAAAAACCAAAAAGTCCGTTTTTCATCAAAAGT
The DNA here is from genome assembly GCA_030141615.1 of Unio pictorum. Classification (NCBI taxonomy): domain Eukaryota; kingdom Metazoa; phylum Mollusca; class Bivalvia; order Unionida; family Unionidae; genus Unio; species Unio pictorum. The sequence continues at coordinate 66,936 of JARLTB010000359.1, read as the reverse complement.
CATGCTGAAAAAAATGGTGGGAACCGGTTTTAAAGTATGGTGACGTACTATCCAATGGTGCGCATCCAATAAACCAAGTATTAACCAAATCCAAGCGGGGTAAAGGGTTTCAAAAAGCTTTTATCTAAGCCCAACTGATCCATAACATGAAAAACCAAAAAGTCCGTTTTTCATCAAAAGTCATGCTGAAAAAAATGGTGGGAACCGGTTTTAAAGTATGGTGACGTACTATCCAATGGTGCGCATCCAATAAACCAAGTATTAACCAAATCCAAGCAGGGTAAAGGGTTTCAAAAAGCTTTTATCTAAGCCCAACTGATCCATAACATGAAAAACCAAAAAGTCCGTTTTTCATCAAAAGTCATGCTGAAAAAAATGGTGGGAACCGGTTTTAAAGTATGGTGACGTACTATCCAATGGTGCGCATCCAATAAACCAAGTATTAACCAAATCCAAGCGGGGTAAAGGGTTTCAAAAAGCTTTTATCTAAGCCCAACTGATCCATAACATGAAAAACCAAAAAGTCCGTTTTTCATCAAAAGTCATGCTGAAAAAAATGGTGGGAACCGGTTTTAAAGTATGGTGACGTACTATCCAATGGTGCGCATCCAATAAACCAAGTATTAACCAAATCCAAGCGGGGTAAAGGGTTTCAAAAAGCTTTTATCTAAGCCCAACTGATCCATAACATGAAAAACCAAAAAGTCCGTTTTTCATCAAAAGTCATGCTGAAAAAAATGGTGGGAACCGGTTTTAAAGTATGGTGACGTACTATCCAATGGTGCGCATCCAATAAACCAAGTATTAACCAAATCCAAGCGGGGTAAAGGGTTTCAAAAAGCTTTTATCTAAGCCCAACTGATCCATAACATGAAAAACCAAAAAGTCCGTTTTTCATCAAAAGTCATGCTGAAAAAAATGGTGGGAACCGGTTTTAAAGTATGGTGACGTACTATCCAATGGTGCGCATCCAATAAACCAAGTATTAACCAAATCCAAGCGGGGTAAAGGGTTTCAAAAAGCTTTTATCTAAGCCCAACTGATCCATAACATGAAAAACCAAAAAGTCCGTTTTTCATCAAAAGTCATGCTGAAAAAAATGGTGGGAACCGGTTTTAAAGTATGGTGACGTACTATCCAATGGTGCGCATCCAATAAACCAAGTATTAACCAAATCCAAGCGGGGTAAAGGGTTTCAAAAAGCTTTTATCTAAGCCCAACTGATCCATAACATGAAAAAACAAAAAGTCCGTTTTTCATCAAAAGTCATGCTGAAAAAAATGGTGGGAACCGGTTTTAAAGTATGGTGACGTACTATCCAATTGTGCGCATCCAATAAACCAAGTATTAACCAAATCCAAGCGGGGTAAAGGGTTTCAAAAAGCTTTTATCTAAGCCCAACTGATCCATAACATGAAAAACCAAAAAGTCCGTTTTTCATCAAAAGTCATGCTGAAAAAAATGGTGGGAACCGGTTTTAAAGTATGGTGACGTACTATCCAATGGTGCGCATCCAATAAACCAAGTATTAACCAAATCCAAGCGGGGTAAAGGGTTTCAAAAAGCTTTTATCTAAGCCCAACTGATCCATAACATGAAAAACCAAAAAGTCCGTTTTTCATCAAAAGTCATGCTGAAAAAAATGGTGGGAACCGGTTTTAAAGTATGGTGACGTACTATCCAATGGTGCGCATCCAATAAACCAAGTATTAACCAAATCCAAGCGGGGTAAAGGGTTTCAAAAAGCTTTTATCTAAGCCCAACTGATCCATAACATGAAAAACCAAAAAGTCCGTTTTTCATCAAAAGTCATGCTGAAAAAAATGGTGGGAACCGGTTTTAAAGTATGGTGACGTACTATCCAATGGTGCGCATCCAATAAACCAAGTATTAACCAAATCCAAGCGGGGTAAAGGGTTTCAAAAAGCTTTTATCTAAGCCCAACTGATCCATAACATGAAAAACCAAAAAGTCCGTTTTTCATCAAAAGTCATGCTGAAAAAAATGGTGGGAACCGGTTTTAAAGTATGGTGACGTACTATCCAATGGTGCGCATCCAATAAACCAAGTATTAACCAAATCCAAGCGGGGTAAAGGGTTTCAAAAAGCTTTTATCTAAGCCCAACTGATCCATAACATGAAAAACCAAAAAGTCCGTTTTTCATCAAAAGTCATGCTGAAAAAAATGGTGGGAACCGGTTTTAAAGTATGGTGACGTACTATCCAATGGTGCGCATCCAATAAACCAAGTATTAACCAAATCCAAGCGGGGTAAAGGGTTTCAAAAAGCTTTTATCTAAGCCCAACTGATCCATAACATGAAAAACCAAAAAGTCCGTTTTTCATCAAAAGTCATGCTGAAAAAAATGGTGGGAACCGGTTTTAAAGTATGGTGACGTACTATCCAATGGTGCGCATCCAATAAACCAAGTATTAACCAAATCCAAGCGGGGTAAAGGGTTTCAAAAAGCTTTTATCTAAGCCCAACTGATCCATAACATGAAAAACCAAAAAGTCCGTTTTTCATCAAAAGTCATGCTGAAAAAAATGGTGGGAACCGGTTTTAAAGTATGGTGACGTACTATCCAATGGTGCGCATCCAATAAACCAAGTATTAACCAAATCCAAGCGGGGTAAAGGGTTTCAAAAAGCTTTTATCTAAGCCCAACTGATCCATAACATGAAAAACCAAAAAGTCCGTTTTTCATCAAAAGTCATGCTGAAAAAAATGGTGGGAACCGGTTTTAAAGTATGGTGACGTACTATCCAATGGTGCGCATCCAATAAACCAAGTATTAACCAAATCCAAGCGGGGTAAAGGGTTTCAAAAAGCTTTTATCTAAGCCCAACTGATCCATAACATGAAAAACCAAAAAGTCCGTTTTTCATCAAAAGTCATGCTGAAAAAAATGGTGGGAACCGGTTTTAAAGTATGGTGACGTACTATCCAATGGTGCGCATCCAATAAACCAAGTATTAACCAAATCCAAGCGGGGTAAAGGGTTTCAAAAAGCTTTTATCTAAGCCCAACTGATCCATAACATGAAAAACCAAAAAGTCCGTTTTTCATCAAAAGTCATGCTGAAGAAAATGGTGGGAACCGGTTTTAAAGTATGGTGACGTACTATCCAATGGTGCGCATCCAATAAACCAAGTATTAACCAAATCCAAGCGGGGTAAAGGGTTTCAAAAAGCTTTTATCTAAGCCCAACTGATCCATAACATGAAAAACCAAAAAGTCCGTTTTTCATCAAAAGTCATGCTGAAAAAAATGGTGGGAACCGGTTTTAAAGTATGGTGACGTACTATCCAATGGTGCGCATCCAATAAACCAAGTATTAACCAAATCCAAGCGGGGTAAAGGGTTTCAAAAAGCTTTTATCTAAGCCCAACTGATCCATAACATGAAAAACCAAAAAGTCCGTTTTTCATCAAAAGTCATGCTGAAAAAAATGGTGGGAACCGGTTTTAAAGTATGGTGACGTACTATCCAATGGTGCGCATCCAATAAACCAAGTATTAACCAAATCCAAGCGGGGTAAAGGGTTTCAAAAAGCTTTTATCTAAGCCCAACTGATCCATAACATGAAAAACCAAAAAGTCCGTTTTTCATCAAAAGTCATGCTGAAAAAAATGGTGGGAACCGGTTTTAAAGTATGGTGACGTACTATCCAATGGTGCGCATCCAATAAACCAAGTATTAACCAAATCCAAGCGGGGTAAAGGGTTTCAAAAAGCTTTTATCTAAGCCCAACTGATCCATAACATGAAAAACCAAAAAGTCCGTTTTTCATCAAAAGTCATGCTGAAAAAAATGGTGGGAACCGGTTTTAAAGTATGGTGACGTACTATCCAATGGTGCGCATCCAATAAACCAAGTATTAACCAAATCCAAGCGGGGTAAAGGGTTTCAAAAAGCTTTTATCTAAGCCCAACTGATCCATAACATGAAAAACCAAAAAGTCCGTTTTTCATCAAAAGTCATGCTGAAAAAAATGGTGGGAACCGGTTTTAAAGTATGGTGACGTACTATCCAATGGTGCGCATCCAATAAACCAAGTATTAACCAAATCCAAGCGGGGTAAAGGGTTTCAAAAAGCTTTTATCTAAGCCCAACTGATCCATAACATGAAAAACCAAAAAGTCCGTTTTTCATCAAAAGTCATGCTGAAAAAAATGGTGGGAACCGGTTTTAAAGTATGGTGACGTACTATCCAATGGTGCGCATCCAATAAACCAAGTATTAACCAAATCCAAGCGGGGTAAAGGGTTTCAAAAAGCTTTTATCTAAGCCCAACTGATCCATAACATGAAAAACCAAAAAGTCCGTTTTTCATCAAAAGTCATGCTGAAAAAAATGGTGGGAACCGGTTTTAAAGTATGGTGACGTACTATCCAATGGTGCGCATCCAATAAACCAAGTATTAACCAAATCCAAGCGGGGTAAAGGGTTTCAAAAAGCTTTTATCTAAGCCCAACTGATCCATAACATGAAAAACCAAAAAGTCCGTTTTTCATCAAAAGTCATGCTGAAAAAAATGGTGGGAACCGGTTTTAAAGTATGGTGACGTACTATCCAATGGTGCGCATCCAATAAACCAAGTATTAACCAAATCCAAGCGGGGTAAAGGGTTTCAAAAAGCTTTTATCTAAGCCCAACTGATCCATAACATGAAAAACCAAAAAGTCCGTTTTTCATCAAAAGTCATGCTGAAAAAAATGGTGGGAACCGGTTTTAAAGTATGGTGACGTACTATCCAATGGTGCGCATCCAATAAACCAAGTATTAACCAAATCCAAGCGGGGTAAAGGGTTTCAAAAAGCTTTTATCTAAGCCCAACTGATCCATAACATGAAAAACCAAAAAGTCCGTTTTTCATCAAAAGTCATGCTGAAAAAAATGGTGGGAACCGGTTTTAAAGTATGGTGACGTACTATCCAATGGTGCGCATCCAATAAACCAAGTATTAACCAAATCCAAGCGGGGTAAAGGGTTTCAAAAGCTTTTATCTAAGCCCAACTGATCCATAACATGAAAAACCAAAAAGTCCGTTTTTCATCAAAAGTCATGCTGAAAAAAATGGTGGGAACCGGTTTTAAAGTATGGTGACGTACTATCCAATGGTGCGCATCCAATAAACCAAGTATTAACCAAATCCAAGCGGGGTAAAGGGTTTCAAAAAGCTTTTATCTAAGCCCAACTGATCCATAACATGAAAAACCAAAAAGTCCGTTTTTCATCAAAAGTCATGCTGAAAAAAATGGTGGGAACCGGTTTTAAAGTATGGTGACGTACTATCCAATGGTGCGCATCCAATAAACCAAGTATTAACCAAATCCAAGCGGGGTAAAGGGTTTCAAAAAGCTTTTATCTAAGCCCAACTGATCCATAACATGAAAAACCAAAAAGTCCGTTTTTCATCAAAAGTCATGCTGAAAAAAATGGTGGGAACCGGTTTTAAAGTATGGTGACGTACTATCCAATGGTGCGCATCCAATAAACCAAGTATTAACCAAATCCAAGCGGGGTAAAGGGTTTCAAAAAGCTTTTATCTAAGCCCAACTGATCCATAACATGAAAAACCAAAAAGTCCGTTTTTCATCAAAAGTCATGCTGAAAAAAATGGTGGGAACCGGTTTTAAAGTATGGTGACGTACTATCCAATGGTGCGCATCCAATAAACCAAGTATTAACCAAATCCAAGCGGGGTAAAGGGTTTCAAAAAGCTTTTATCTAAGCCCAACTGATCCATAACATGAAAAACCAAAAAGTCCGTTTTTCATCAAAAGTCATGCTGAAAAAAATGGTGGGAACCGGTTTTAAAGTATGGTGACGTACTATCCAATGGTGCGCATCCAATAAACCAAGTATTAACCAAATCCAAGCGGGGTAAAGGGTTTCAAAAAGCTTTTATCTAAGCCCAACTGATCCATAACATGAAAAACCAAAAAGTCCGTTTTTCATCAAAAGTCATGCTGAAAAAAATGGTGGGAACCGGTTTTAAAGTATGGTGACGTACTATCCAATGGTGCGCATCCAATAAACCAAGTATTAACCAAATCCAAGCGGGGTAAAGGGTTTCAAAAAGCTTTTATCTAAGCCCAACTGATCCATAACATGAAAAACCAAAAAGTCCGTTTTTCATCAAAAGTCATGCTGAAAAAAATGGTGGGAACCGGTTTTAAAGTATGGTGACGTACTATCCAATGGTGCGCATCCAATAAACCAAGTATTAACCAAATCCAAGCGGGGTAAAGGGTTTCAAAAAGCTTTTATCTAAGCCCAACTGATCCATAACATGAAAAACCAAAAAGTCCGTTTTTCATCAAAAGTCATGCTGAAAAAAATGGTGGGAACCGGTTTTAAAGTATGGTGACGTACTATCCAATGGTGCGCATCCAATAAACCAAGTATTAACCAAATCCAAGCGGGGTAAAGGGTTTCAAAAAGCTTTTATCTAAGCCCAACTGATCCATAACATGAAAAACCAAAAAGTCCGTTTTTCATCAAAAGTCATGCTGAAAAAAATGGTGGGAACCGGTTTTAAAGTATGGTGACGTACTATCCAATGGTGCGCATCCAATAAACCAAGTATTAACCAAATCCAAGCGGGGTAAAGGGTTTCAAAAAGCTTTTATCTAAGCCCAACTGATCCATAACATGAAAAACCAAAAAGTCCGTTTTTCATCAAAAGTCATGCTGAAAAAAATGGTGGGAACCGGTTTTAAAGTATGGTGACGTACTATCCAATGGTGCGCATCCAATAAACCAAGTATTAACCAAATCCAAGCGGGGTAAAGGGTTTCAAAAAGCTTTTATCTAAGCCCAACTGATCCATAACATGAAAAACCAAAAAGTCCGTTTTTCATCAAAAGTCATGCTGAAAAAAATGGTGGGAACCGGTTTTAAAGTATGGTGACGTACTATCCAATGGTGCGCATCCAATAAACCAAGTATTAACCAAATCCAAGCGGGGTAAAGGGTTTCAAAAAGCTTTTATCTAAGCCCAACTGATCCATAACATGAAAAACCAAAAAGTCCGTTTTTCATCAAAAGTCATGCTGAAAAAAATGGTGGGAACCGGTTTTAAAGTATGGTGACGTACTATCCAATGGTGCGCATCCAATAAACCAAGTATTAACCAAATCCAAGCGGGGTAAAGGGTTTCAAAAAGCTTTTATCTAAGCCCAACTGATCCATAACATGAAAAACCAAAAAGTCCGTTTTTCATCAAAAGTCATGCTGAAAAAAATGGTGGGAACCGGTTTTAAAGTATGGTGACGTACTATCCAATGGTGCGCATCCAATAAACCAAGTATTAACCAAATCCAAGCGGGGTAAAGGGTTTCAAAAAGCTTTTATCTAAGCCCAACTGATCCATAACATGAAAAACCAAAAAGTCCGTTTTTCATCAAAAGTCATGCTGAAAAAAATGGTGGGAACCGGTTTTAAAGTATGGTGACGTACTATCCAATGGTGCGCATCCAATAAACCAAGTATTAACCAAATCCAAGCGGGGTAAAGGGTTTCAAAAAGCTTTTATCTAAGCCCAACTGATCCATAACATGAAAAACCAAAAAGTCCGTTTTTCATCAAAAGTCATGCTGAAAAAAATGGTGGGAACCGGTTTTAAAGTATGGTGACGTACTATCCAATGGTGCGCATCCAATAAACCAAGTATTAACCAAATCCAAGCGGGGTAAAGGGTTTCAAAAAGCTTTTATCTAAGCCCAACTGATCCATAACATGAAAAACCAAAAAGTCCGTTTTTCATCAAAAGTCATGCTGAAAAAAATGGTGGGAACCGGTTTTAAAGTATGGTGACGTACTATCCAATGGTGCGCATCCAATAAACCAAGTATTAACCAAATCCAAGCGGGGTAAAGGGTTTCAAAAAGCTTTTATCTAAGCCCAACTGATCCATAACATGAAAAACCAAAAAGTCCGTTTTTCATCAAAAGTCATGCTGAAAAAAATGGTGGGAACCGGTTTTAAAGTATGGTGACGTACTATCCAATGGTGCGCATCCAATAAACCAAGTATTAACCAAATCCAAGCGGGGTAAAGGGTTTCAAAAAGCTTTTATCTAAGCCCAACTGATCCATAACATGAAAAACCAAAAAGTCCGTTTTTCATCAAAAGTCATGCTGAAAAAAATGGTGGGAACCGGTTTTAAAGTATGGTGACGTACTATCCAATGGTGCGCATCCAATAAACCAAGTATTAACCAAATCCAAGCGGGGTAAAGGGTTTCAAAAAGCTTTTATCTAAGCCCAACTGATCCATAACATGAAAAACCAAAAAGTCCGTTTTTCATCAAAAGTCATGCTGAAAAAAATGGTGGGAACCGGTTTTAAAGTATGGTGACGTACTATCCAATGGTGCGCATCCAATAAACCAAGTATTAACCAAATCCAAGCGGGGTAAAGGGTTTCAAAAAGCTTTTATCTAAGCCCAACTGATCCATAACATGAAAAACCAAAAAGTCCGTTTTTCATCAAAAGTCATGCTGAAAAAAATGGTGGGAACCGGTTTTAAAGTATGGTGACGTACTATCCAATGGTGCGCATCCAATAAACCAAGTATTAACCAAATCCAAGCGGGGTAAAGGGTTTCAAAAAGCTTTTATCTAAGCCCAACTGATCCATAACATGAAAAACCAAAAAGTCCGTTTTTCATCAAAAGTCATGCTGAAAAAAATGGTGGGAACCGGTTTTAAAGTATGGTGACGTACTATCCAATGGTGCGCATCCAATAAACCAAGTATTAACCAAATCCAAGCGGGGTAAAGGGTTTCAAAAAGCTTTTATCTAAGCCCAACTGATCCATAACATGAAAAACCAAAAAGTCCGTTTTTCATCAAAAGTCATGCTGAAAAAAATGGTGGGAACCGGTTTTAAAGTATGGTGACGTACTATCCAATGGTGCGCATCCAATAAACCAAGTATTAACCAAATCCAAGCGGGGTAAAGGGTTTCAAAAAGCTTTTATCTAAGCCCAACTGATCCATAACATGAAAAACCAAAAAGTCCGTTTTTCATCAAAAGTCATGCTGAAAAAAATGGTGGGAACCGGTTTTAAAGTATGGTGACGTACTATCCAATGGTGCGCATCCAATAAACCAAGTATTAACCAAATCCAAGCGGGGTAAAGGGTTTCAAAAAGCTTTTATCTAAGCCCAACTGATCCATAACATGAAAAACCAAAAAGTCCGTTTTTCATCAAAAGTCATGCTGAAAAAAATGGTGGGAACCGGTTTTAAAGTATGGTGACGTACTATCCAATGGTGCGCATCCAATAAACCAAGTATTAACCAAATCCAAGCGGGGTAAAGGGTTTCAAAAAGCTTTTATCTAAGCCCAACTGATCCATAACATGAAAAACCAAAAAGTCCGTTTTTCATCAAAAGTCATGCTGAAAAAAATGGTGGGAACCGGTTTTAAAGTATGGTGACGTACTATCCAATGGTGCGCATCCAATAAACCAAGTATTAACCAAATCCAAGCGGGGTAAAGGGTTTCAAAAAGCTTTTATCTAAGCCCAACTGATCCATAACATGAAAAACCAAAAAGTCCGTTTTTCATCAAAAGTCATGCTGAAAAAAATGGTGGGAACCGGTTTTAAAGTATGGTGACGTACTATCCAATGGTGCGCATCCAATAAACCAAGTATTAACCAAATCCAAGCGGGGTAAAGGGTTTCAAAAAGCTTTTATCTAAGCCCAACTGATCCATAACATGAAAAACCAAAAAGTCCGTTTTTCATCAAAAGTCATGCTGAAAAAAATGGTGGGAACCGGTTTTAAAGTATGGTGACGTACTATCCAATGGTGCGCATCCAATAAACCAAGTATTAACCAAATCCAAGCGGGGTAAAGGGTTTCAAAAAGCTTTTATCTAAGCCCAACTGATCCATAACATGAAAAACCAAAAAGTCCGTTTTTCATCAAAAGTCATGCTGAAAAAAATGGTGGGAACCGGTTTTAAAGTATGGTGACGTACTATCCAATGGTGCGCATCCAATAAACCAAGTATTAACCAAATCCAAGCGGGGTAAAGGGTTTCAAAAAGCTTTTATCTAAGCCCAACTGATCCATAACATGAAAAACCAAAAAGTCCGTTTTTCATCAAAAGTCATGCTGAAAAAAATGGTGGGAACCGGTTTTAAAGTATGGTGACGTACTATCCAATGGTGCGCATCCAATAAACCAAGTATTAACCAAATCCAAGCGGGGTAAAGGGTTTCAAAAAGCTTTTATCTAAGCCCAACTGATCCATAACATGAAAAACCAAAAAGTCCGTTTTTCATCAAAAGTCATGCTGAAAAAAATGGTGGGAACCGGTTTTAAAGTATGGTGACGTACTATCCAATGGTGCGCATCCAATAAACCAAGTATTAACCAAATCCAAGCGGGGTAAAGGGTTTCAAAAAGCTTTTATCTAAGCCCAACTGATCCATAACATGAAAAACCAAAAAGTCCGTTTTTCATCAAAAGTCATGCTGAAAAAAATGGTGGGAACCGGTTTTAAAGTATGGTGACGTACTATCCAATGGTGCGCATCCAATAAACCAAGTATTAACCAAATCCAAGCGGGGTAAAGGGTTTCAAAAAGCTTTTATCTAAGCCCAACTGATCCATAACATGAAAAACCAAAAAGTCCGTTTTTCATCAAAAGTCATGCTGAAAAAAATGGTGGGAACCGGTTTTAAAGTATGGTGACGTACTATCCAATGGTGCGCATCCAATAAACCAAGTATTAACCAAATCCAAGCGGGGTAAAGGGTTTCAAAAAGCTTTTATCTAAGCCCAACTGATCCATAACATGAAAAACCAAAAAGTCCGTTTTTCATCAAAAGTCATGCTGAAAAAAATGGTGGGAACCGGTTTTAAAGTATGGTGACGTACTATCCAATGGTGCGCATCCAATAAACCAAGTATTAACCAAATCCAAGCGGGGTAAAGGGTTTCAAAAAGCTTTTATCTAAGCCCAACTGATCCATAACATGAAAAACCAAAAAGTCCGTTTTTCATCAAAAGTCATGCTGAAAAAAATGGTGGGAACCGGTTTTAAAGTATGGTGACGTACTATCCAATGGTGCGCATCCAATAAACCAAGTATTAACCAAATCCAAGCGGGGTAAAGGGTTTCAAAAAGCTTTTATCTAAGCCCAACTGATCCATAACATGAAAAACCAAAAAGTCCGTTTTTCATCAAAAGTCATGCTGAAAAAAATGGTGGGAACCGGTTTTAAAGTATGGTGACGTACTATCCAATGGTGCGCATCCAATAAACCAAGTATTAACCAAATCCAAGCGGGGTAAAGGGTTTCAAAAAGCTTTTATCTAAGCCCAACTGATCCATAACATGAAAAACCAAAAAGTCCGTTTTTCATCAAAAGTCATGCTGAAAAAAATGGTGGGAACCGGTTTTAAAGTATGGTGACGTACTATCCAATGGTGCGCATCCAATAAACCAAGTATTAACCAAATCCAAGCGGGGTAAAGGGTTTCAAAAAGCTTTTATCTAAGCCCAACTGATCCATAACATGAAAAACCAAAAAGTCCGTTTTTCATCAAAAGTCATGCTGAAAAAAATGGTGGGAACCGGTTTTAAAGTATGGTGACGTACTATCCAATGGTGCGCATCCAATAAACCAAGTATTAACCAAATCCAAGCGGGGTAAAGGGTTTCAAAAAGCTTTTATCTAAGCCCAACTGATCCATAACATGAAAAACCAAAAAGTCCGTTTTTCATCAAAAGTCATGCTGAAAAAAATGGTGGGAACCGGTTTTAAAGTATGGTGACGTACTATCCAATGGTGCGCATCCAATAAACCAAGTATTAACCAAATCCAAGCGGGGTAAAGGGTTTCAAAAAGCTTTTATCTAAGCCCAACTGATCCATAACATGAAAAACCAAAAAGTCCGTTTTTCATCAAAAGTCATGCTGAAAAAAATGGTGGGAACCGGTTTTAAAGTATGGTGACGTACTATCCAATGGTGCGCATCCAATAAACCAAGTATTAACCAAATCCAAGCGGGGTAAAGGGTTTCAAAAAGCTTTTATCTAAGCCCAACTGATCCATAACATGAAAAACCAAAAAGTCCGTTTTTCATCAAAAGTCATGCTGAAAAAAATGGTGGGAACCGGTTTTAAAGTATGGTGACGTACTATCCAATGGTGCGCATCCAATAAACCAAGTATTAACCAAATCCAAGCGGGGTAAAGGGTTTCAAAAAGCTTTTATCTAAGCCCAACTGATCCATAACATGAAAAACCAAAAAGTCCGTTTTTCATCAAAAGTCATGCTGAAAAAAATGGTGGGAACCGGTTTTAAAGTATGGTGACGTACTATCCAATGGTGCGCATCCAATAAACCAAGTATTAACCAAATCCAAGCGGGGTAAAGGGTTTCAAAAAGCTTTTATCTAAGCCCAACTGATCCATAACATGAAAAACCAAAAAGTCCGTTTTTCATCAAAAGTCATGCTGAAAAAAATGGTGGGAACCGGTTTTAAAGTATGGTGACGTACTATCCAATGGTGCGCATCCAATAAACCAAGTATTAACCAAATCCAAGCGGGGTAAAGGGTTTCAAAAAGCTTTTATCTAAGCCCAACTGATCCATAACATGAAAAACCAAAAAGTCCGTTTTTCATCAAAAGTCATGCTGAAAAAAATGGTGGGAACCGGTTTTAAAGTATGGTGACGTACTATCCAATGGTGCGCATCCAATAAACCAAGTATTAACTCAAATCCAAGCGGGGTAAAGGGTTTCAAAAAGCTTTTATCTAAGCCCAACTGATCCATAACATGAAAAACCAAAAAGTCCGTTTTTCATCAAAAGTCATGCTGAAAAAAATGGTGGGAACCGGTTTTAAAGTATGGTGACGTACTATCCAATGGTGCGCATCCAATAAACCAAGTATTAACCAAATCCAAGCGGGGTAAAGGGTTTCAAAAAGCTTTTATCTAAGCCCAACTGATCCATAACATGAAAAACCAAAAAGTCCGTTTTTCATCAAAAGTCATGCTGAAAAAAATGGTGGGAACCGGTTTTAAAGTATGGTGACGTACTATCCAATGGTGCGCATCCAATAAACCAAGTATTAACCAAATCCAAGCGGGGTAAAGGGTTTCAAAAAGCTTTTATCTAAGCCCAACTGATCCATAACATGAAAAACCAAAAAGTCCGTTTTTCATCAAAAGTCATGCTGAAAAAAATGGTGGGAACCGGTTTTAAAGTATGGTGACGTACTATCCAATGGTGCGCATCCAATAAACCAAGTATTAACCAAATCCAAGCGGGGTAAAGGGTTTCAAAAAGCTTTTATCTAAGCCCAACTGATCCATAACATGAAAAACCAAAAAGTCCGTTTTTCATCAAAAGTCATGCTGAAAAAAATGGTGGGAACCGGTTTTAAAGTATGGTGACGTACTATCCAATGGTGCGCATCCAATAAACCAAGTATTAACCAAATCCAAGCGGGGTAAAGGGTTTCAAAAAGCTTTTATCTAAGCCCAACTGATCCATAACATGAAAAACCAAAAAGTCCGTTTTTCATCAAAAGTCATGCTGAAAAAAATGGTGGGAACCGGTTTTAAAGTATGGTGACGTACTATCCAATGGTGCGCATCCAATAAACCAAGTATTAACCAAATCCAAGCGGGGTAAAGGGTTTCAAAAAGCTTTTATCTAAGCCCAACTGATCCATAACATGAAAAACCAAAAAGTCCGTTTTTCATCAAAAGTCATGCTGAAAAAAATGGTGGGAACCGGTTTTAAAGTATGGTGACGTACTATCCAATGGTGCGCATCCAATAAACCAAGTATTAACCAAATCCAAGCGGGGTAAAGGGTTTCAAAAAGCTTTTATCTAAGCCCAACTGATCCATAACATGAAAAACCAAAAAGTCCGTTTTTCATCAAAAGTCATGCTGAAAAAAATGGTGGGAACCGGTTTTAAAGTATGGTGACGTACTATCCAATGGTGCGCATCCAATAAACCAAGTATTAACCAAATCCAAGCGGGGTAAAGGGTTTCAAAAAGCTTTTATCTAAGCCCAACTGATCCATAACATGAAAAACCAAAAAGTCCGTTTTTCATCAAAAGTCATGCTGAAAAAAATGGTGGGAACCGGTTTTAAAGTATGGTGACGTACTATCCAATGGTGCGCATCCAATAAACCAAGTATTAACCAAATCCAAGCGGGGTAAAGGGTTTCAAAAAGCTTTTATCTAAGCCCAACTGATCCATAACATGAAAAACCAAAAAGTCCGTTTTTCATCAAAAGTCATGCTGAAAAAAATGGTGGGAACCGGTTTTAAAGTATGGTGACGTACTATCCAATGGTGCGCATCCAATAAACCAAGTATTAACCAAATCCAAGCGGGGTAAAGGGTTTCAAAAAGCTTTTATCTAAGCCCAACTGATCCATAACATGAAAAACCAAAAAGTCCGTTTTTCATCAAAAGTCATGCTGAAAAAAATGGTGGGAACCGGTTTTAAAGTATGGTGACGTACTATCCAATGGTGCGCATCCAATAAACCAAGTATTAACCAAATCCAAGCGGGGTAAAGGGTTTCAAAAAGCTTTTATCTAAGCCCAACTGATCCATAACATGAAAAACCAAAAAGTCCGTTTTTCATCAAAAGTCATGCTGAAAAAAATGGTGGGAACCGGTTTTAAAGTATGGTGACGTACTATCCAATGGTGCGCATCCAATAAACCAAGTATTAACCAAATCCAAGCGGGGTAAAGGGTTTCAAAAAGCTTTTATCTAAGCCCAACTGATCCATAACATGAAAAACCAAAAAGTCCGTTTTTCATCAAAAGTCATGCTGAAAAAAATGGTGGGAACCGGTTTTAAAGTATGGTGACGTACTATCCAATGGTGCGCATCCAATAAACCAAGTATTAACCAAATCCAAGCGGGGTAAAGGGTTTCAAAAAGCTTTTATCTAAGCCCAACTGATCCATAACATGAAAAACCAAAAAGTCCGTTTTTCATCAAAAGTCATGCTGAAAAAAATGGTGGGAACCGGTTTTAAAGTATGGTGACGTACTATCCAATGGTGCGCATCCAATAAACCAAGTATTAACCAAATCCAAGCGGGGTAAAGGGTTTCAAAAAGCTTTTATCTAAGCCCAACTGATCCATAACATGAAAAACCAAAAAGTCCGTTTTTCATCAAAAGTCATGCTGAAAAAAATGGTGGGAACCGGTTTTAAAGTATGGTGACGTACTATCCAATGGTGCGCATCCAATAAACCAAGTATTAACCAAATCCAAGCGGGGTAAAGGGTTTCAAAAAGCTTTTATCTAAGCCCAACTGATCCATAACATGAAAAACCAAAAAGTCCGTTTTTCATCAAAAGTCATGCTGAAAAAAATGGTGGGAACCGGTTTTAAAGTATGGTGACGTACTATCCAATGGTGCGCATCCAATAAACCAAGTATTAACCAAATCCAAGCGGGGTAAAGGGTTTCAAAAAGCTTTTATCTAAGCCCAACTGATCCATAACATGAAAAACCAAAAAGTCCGTTTTTCATCAAAAGTCATGCTGAAAAAAATGGTGGGAACCGGTTTTAAAGTATGGTGACGTACTATCCAATGGTGCGCATCCAATAAACCAAGTATTAACCAAATCCAAGCGGGGTAAAGGGTTTCAAAAAGCTTTTATCTAAGCCCAACTGATCCATAACATGAAAAACCAAAAAGTCCGTTTTTCATCAAAAGTCATGCTGAAAAAAATGGTGGGAACCGGTTTTAAAGTATGGTGACGTACTATCCAATGGTGCGCATCCAATAAACCAAGTATTAACCAAATCCAAGCGGGGTAAAGGGTTTCAAAAAGCTTTTATCTAAGCCCAACTGATCCATAACATGAAAAACCAAAAAGTCCGTTTTTCATCAAAAGTCATGCTGAAAAAAATGGTGGGAACCGGTTTTAAAGTATGGTGACGTACTATCCAATGGTGCGCATCCAATAAACCAAGTATTAACCAAATCCAAGCGGGGTAAAGGGTTTCAAAAAGCTTTTATCTAAGCCCAACTGATCCATAACATGAAAAACCAAAAAGTCCGTTTTTCATCAAAAGTCATGCTGAAAAAAATGGTGGGAACCGGTTTTAAAGTATGGTGACGTACTATCCAATGGTGCGCATCCAATAAACCAAGTATTAACCAAATCCAAGCGGGGTAAAGGGTTTCAAAAAGCTTTTATCTAAGCCCAACTGATCCATAACATGAAAAACCAAAAAGTCCGTTTTTCATCAAAAGTCATGCTGAAAAAAATGGTGGGAACCGGTTTTAAAGTATGGTGACGTACTATCCAATGGTGCGCATCCAATAAACCAAGTATTAACCAAATCCAAGCGGGGTAAAGGGTTTCAAAAAGCTTTTATCTAAGCCCAACTGATCCATAACATGAAAAACCAAAAAGTCCGTTTTTCATCAAAAGTCATGCTGAAAAAAATGGTGGGAACCGGTTTTAAAGTATGGTGACGTACTATCCAATGGTGCGCATCCAATAAACCAAGTATTAACCAAATCCAAGCGGGGTAAAGGGTTTCAAAAAGCTTTTATCTAAGCCCAACTGATCCATAACATGAAAAACCAAAAAGTCCGTTTTTCATCAAAAGTCATGCTGAAAAAAATGGTGGGAACCGGTTTTAAAGTATGGTGACGTACTATCCAATGGTGCGCATCCAATAAACCAAGTATTAACCAAATCCAAGCGGGGTAAAGGGTTTCAAAAAGCTTTTATCTAAGCCCAACTGATCCATAACATGAAAAACCAAAAAGTCCGTTTTTCATCAAAAGTCATGCTGAAAAAAATGGTGGGAACCGGTTTTAAAGTATGGTGACGTACTATCCAATGGTGCGCATCCAATAAACCAAGTATTAACCAAATCCAAGCGGGGTAAAGGGTTTCAAAAAGCTTTTATCTAAGCCCAACTGATCCATAACATGAAAAACCAAAAAGTCCGTTTTTCATCAAAAGTCATGCTGAAAAAAATGGTGGGAACCGGTTTTAAAGTATGGTGACGTACTATCCAATGGTGCGCATCCAATAAACCAAGTATTAACCAAATCCAAGCGGGGTAAAGGGTTTCAAAAAGCTTTTATCTAAGCCCAACTGATCCATAACATGAAAAACCAAAAAGTCCGTTTTTCATCAAAAGTCATGCTGAAAAAAATGGTGGGAACCGGTTTTAAAGTATGGTGACGTACTATCCAATGGTGCGCATCCAATAAACCAAGTATTAACCAAATCCAAGCGGGGTAAAGGGTTTCAAAAAGCTTTTATCTAAGCCCAACTGATCCATAACATGAAAAACCAAAAAGTCCGTTTTTCATCAAAAGTCATGCTGAAAAAAATGGTGGGAACCGGTTTTAAAGTATGGTGACGTACTATCCAATGGTGCGCATCCAATAAACCAAGTATTAACCAAATCCAAGCGGGGTAAAGGGTTTCAAAAAGCTTTTATCTAAGCCCAACTGATCCATAACATGAAAAACCAAAAAGTCCGTTTTTCATCAAAAGTCATGCTGAAAAAAATGGTGGGAACCGGTTTTAAAGTATGGTGACGTACTATCCAATGGTGCGCATCCAATAAACCAAGTATTAACCAAATCCAAGCGGGGTAAAGGGTTTCAAAAAGCTTTTATCTAAGCCCAACTGATCCATAACATGAAAAACCAAAAAGTCCGTTTTTCATCAAAAGTCATGCTGAAAAAAATGGTGGGAACCGGTTTTAAAGTATGGTGACGTACTATCCAATGGTGCGCATCCAATAAACCAAGTATTAACCAAATCCAAGCGGGGTAAAGGGTTTCAAAAAGCTTTTATCTAAGCCCAACTGATCCATAACATGAAAAACCAAAAAGTCCGTTTTTCATCAAAAGTCATGCTGAAAAAAATGGTGGGAACCGGTTTTAAAGTATGGTGACGTACTATCCAATGGTGCGCATCCAATAAACCAAGTATTAACCAAATCCAAGCGGGGTAAAGGGTTTCAAAAAGCTTTTATCTAAGCCCAACTGATCCATAACATGAAAAACCAAAAAGTCCGTTTTTCATCAAAAGTCATGCTGAAAAAAATGGTGGGAACCGGTTTTAAAGTATGGTGACGTACTATCCAATGGTGCGCATCCAATAAACCAAGTATTAACCAAATCCAAGCGGGGTAAAGGGTTTCAAAAAGCTTTTATCTAAGCCCAACTGATCCATAACATGAAAAACCAAAAAGTCCGTTTTTCATCAAAAGTCATGCTGAAAAAAATGGTGGGAACCGGTTTTAAAGTATGGTGACGTACTATCCAATGGTGCGCATCCAATAAACCAAGTATTAACCAAATCCAAGCGGGGTAAAGGGTTTCAAAAAGCTTTTATCTAAGCCCAACTGATCCATAACATGAAAAACCAAAAAGTCCGTTTTTCATCAAAAGTCATGCTGAAAAAAATGGTGGGAACCGGTTTTAAAGTATGGTGACGTACTATCCAATGGTGCGCATCCAATAAACCAAGTATTAACCAAATCCAAGCGGGGTAAAGGGTTTCAAAAAGCTTTTATCTAAGCCCAACTGATCCATAACATGAAAAACCAAAAAGTCCGTTTTTCATCAAAAGTCATGCTGAAAAAAATGGTGGGAACCGGTTTTAAAGTATGGTGACGTACTATCCAATGGTGCGCATCCAATAAACCAAGTATTAACCAAATCCAAGCGGGGTAAAGGGTTTCAAAAAGCTTTTATCTAAGCCCAACTGATCCATAACATGAAAAACCAAAAAGTCCGTTTTTCATCAAAAGTCATGCTGAAAAAAATGGTGGGAACCGGTTTTAAAGTATGGTGACGTACTATCCAATGGTGCGCATCCAATAAACCAAGTATTAACCAAATCCAAGCGGGGTAAAGGGTTTCAAAAAGCTTTTATCTAAGCCCAACTGATCCATAACATGAAAAACCAAAAAGTCCGTTTTTCATCAAAAGTCATGCTGAAAAAAATGGTGGGAACCGGTTTTAAAGTATGGTGACGTACTATCCAATGGTGCGCATCCAATAAACCAAGTATTAACCAAATCCAAGCGGGGTAAAGGGTTTCAAAAAGCTTTTATCTAAGCCCAACTGATCCATAACATGAAAAACCAAAAAGTCCGTTTTTCATCAAAAGTCATGCTGAAAAAAATGGTGGGAACCGGTTTTAAAGTATGGTGACGTACTATCCAATGGTGCGCATCCAATAAACCAAGTATTAACCAAATCCAAGCGGGGTAAAGGGTTTCAAAAAGCTTTTATCTAAGCCCAACTGATCCATAACATGAAAAACCAAAAAGTCCGTTTTTCATCAAAAGTCATGCTGAAAAAAATGGTGGGAACCGGTTTTAAAGTATGGTGACGTACTATCCAATGGTGCGCATCCAATAAACCAAGTATTAACCAAATCCAAGCGGGGTAAAGGGTTTCAAAAAGCTTTTATCTAAGCCCAACTGATCCATAACATGAAAAACCAAAAAGTCCGTTTTTCATCAAAAGTCATGCTGAAAAAAATGGTGGGAACCGGTTTTAAAGTATGGTGACGTACTATCCAATGGTGCGCATCCAATAAACCAAGTATTAACCAAATCCAAGCGGGGTAAAGGGTTTCAAAAAGCTTTTATCTAAGCCCAACTGATCCATAACATGAAAAACCAAAAAGTCCGTTTTTCATCAAAAGTCATGCTGAAAAAAATGGTGGGAACCGGTTTTAAAGTATGGTGACGTACTATCCAATGGTGCGCATCCAATAAACCAAGTATTAACCAAATCCAAGCGGGGTAAAGGGTTTCAAAAAGCTTTTATCTAAGCCCAACTGATCCATAACATGAAAAACCAAAAAGTCCGTTTTTCATCAAAAGTCATGCTGAAAAAAATGGTGGGAACCGGTTTTAAAGTATGGTGACGTACTATCCAATGGTGCGCATCCAATAAACCAAGTATTAACCAAATCCAAGCGGGGTAAAGGGTTTCAAAAAGCTTTTATCTAAGCCCAACTGATCCATAACATGAAAAACCAAAAAGTCCGTTTTTCATCAAAAGTCATGCTGAAAAAAATGGTGGGAACCGGTTTTAAAGTATGGTGACGTACTATCCAATGGTGCGCATCCAATAAACCAAGTATTAACCAAATCCAAGCGGGGTAAAGGGTTTCAAAAAGCTTTTATCTAAGCCCAACTGATCCATAACATGAAAAACCAAAAAGTCCGTTTTTCATCAAAAGTCATGCTGAAAAAAATGGTGGGAACCGGTTTTAAAGTATGGTGACGTACTATCCAATGGTGCGCATCCAATAAACCAAGTATTAACCAAATCCAAGCGGGGTAAAGGGTTTCAAAAAGCTTTTATCTAAGCCCAACTGATCCATAACATGAAAAACCAAAAAGTCCGTTTTTCATCAAAAGTCATGCTGAAAAAAATGGTGGGAACCGGTTTTAAAGTATGGTGACGTACTATCCAATGGTGCGCATCCAATAAACCAAGTATTAACCAAATCCAAGCGGGGTAAAGGGTTTCAAAAAGCTTTTATCTAAGCCCAACTGATCCATAACATGAAAAACCAAAAAGTCCGTTTTTCATCAAAAGTCATGCTGAAAAAAATGGTGGGAACCGGTTTTAAAGTATGGTGACGTACTATCCAATGGTGCGCATCCAATAAACCAAGTATTAACCAAATCCAAGCGGGGTAAAGGGTTTCAAAAAGCTTTTATCTAAGCCCAACTGATCCATAACATGAAAAACCAAAAAGTCCGTTTTTCATCAAAAGTCATGCTGAAAAAAATGGTGGGAACCGGTTTTAAAGTATGGTGACGTACTATCCAATGGTGCGCATCCAATAAACCAAGTATTAACCAAATCCAAGCGGGGTAAAGGGTTTCAAAAAGCTTTTATCTAAGCCCAACTGATCCATAACATGAAAAACCAAAAAGTCCGTTTTTCATCAAAAGTCATGCTGAAAAAAATGGTGGGAACCGGTTTTAAAGTATGGTGACGTACTATCCAATGGTGCGCATCCAATAAACCAAGTATTAACCAAATCCAAGCGGGGTAAAGGGTTTCAAAAAGCTTTTATCTAAGCCCAACTGATCCATAACATGAAAAACCAAAAAGTCCGTTTTTCATCAAAAGTCATGCTGAAAAAAATGGTGGGAACCGGTTTTAAAGTATGGTGACGTACTATCCAATGGTGCGCATCCAATAAACCAAGTATTAACCAAATCCAAGCGGGGTAAAGGGTTTCAAAAAGCTTTTATCTAAGCCCAACTGATCCATAACATGAAAAACCAAAAAGTCCGTTTTTCATCAAAAGTCATGCTGAAAAAAATGGTGGGAACCGGTTTTAAAGTATGGTGACGTACTATCCAATGGTGCGCATCCAATAAACCAAGTATTAACCAAATCCAAGCGGGGTAAAGGGTTTCAAAAAGCTTTTATCTAAGCCCAACTGATCCATAACATGAAAAACCAAAAAGTCCGTTTTTCATCAAAAGTCATGCTGAAAAAAATGGTGGGAACCGGTTTTAAAGTATGGTGACGTACTATCCAATGGTGCGCATCCAATAAACCAAGTATTAACCAAATCCAAGCGGGGTAAAGGGTTTCAAAAAGCTTTTATCTAAGCCCAACTGATCCATAACATGAAAAACCAAAAAGTCCGTTTTTCATCAAAAGTCATGCTGAAAAAAATGGTGGGAACCGGTTTTAAAGTATGGTGACGTACTATCCAATGGTGCGCATCCAATAAACCAAGTATTAACCAAATCCAAGCGGGGTAAAGGGTTTCAAAAAGCTTTTATCTAAGCCCAACTGATCCATAACATGAAAAACCAAAAAGTCCGTTTTTCATCAAAAGTCATGCTGAAAAAAATGGTGGGAACCGGTTTTAAAGTATGGTGACGTACTATCCAATGGTGCGCATCCAATAAACCAAGTATTAACCAAATCCAAGCGGGGTAAAGGGTTTCAAAAAGCTTTTATCTAAGCCCAACTGATCCATAACATGAAAAACCAAAAAGTCCGTTTTTCATCAAAAGTCATGCTGAAAAAAATGGTGGGAACCGGTTTTAAAGTATGGTGACGTACTATCCAATGGTGCGCATCCAATAAACCAAGTATTAACCAAATCCAAGCGGGGTAAAGGGTTTCAAAAAGCTTTTATCTAAGCCCAACTGATCCATAACATGAAAAACCAAAAAGTCCGTTTTTCATCAAAAGTCATGCTGAAAAAAATGGTGGGAACCGGTTTTAAAGTATGGTGACGTACTACCAATGGTGCGCATCCAATAAACCAAGTATTAACCAAATCCAAGCGGGGTAAAGGGTTTCAAAAAGCTTTTATCTAAGCCCAACTGATCCATAACATGAAAAACCAAAAAGTCCGTTTTTCATCAAAAGTCATGCTGAAAAAAATGGTGGGAACCGGTTTTAAAGTATGTGGTGACGTACTATCCAATGGTGCGCATCCAATAAACCAAGTATTAACCAAATCCAAGCGGGGTAAAGGGTTTCAAAAAGCTTTTATCTAAGCCCAACTGATCCATAACATGAAAAACCAAAAAGTCCGTTTTTCATCAAAAGTCATGCTGAAAAAAATGGTGGGAACCGGTTTTAAAGTATGGTGACGTACTATCCAATGGTGCGCATCCAATAAACCAAGTATTAACCAAATCCAAGCGGGGTAAAGGGTTTCAAAAAGCTTTTATCTAAGCCCAACTGATCCATAACATGAAAAACCAAAAAGTCCGTTTTTCATCAAAAGTCATGCTGAAAAAAATGGTGGGAACCGGTTTTAAAGTATGGTGACGTACTATCCAATGGTGCGCATCCAATAAACCAAGTATTAACCAAATCCAAGCGGGGTAAAGGGTTTCAAAAAGCTTTTATCTAAGCCCAACTGATCCATAACATGAAAAACCAAAAAGTCCGTTTTTCATCAAAAGTCATGCTGAAAAAAATGGTGGGAACCGGTTTTAAAGTATGGTGACGTACTATCCAATGGTGCGCATCCAATAAACCAAGTATTAACCAAATCCAAGCGGGGTAAAGGGTTTCAAAAAGCTTTTATCTAAGCCCAACTGATCCATAACATGAAAAACCAAAAAGTCCGTTTTTCATCAAAAGTCATGCTGAAAAAAATGGTGGGAACCGGTTTTAAAGTATGGTGACGTACTATCCAATGGTGCGCATCCAATAAACCAAGTATTAACCAAATCCAAGCGGGGTAAAGGGTTTCAAAAAGCTTTTATCTAAGCCCAACTGATCCATAACATGAAAAACCAAAAAGTCCGTTTTTCATCAAAAGTCATGCTGAAAAAAATGGTGGGAACCGGTTTTAAAGTATGGTGACGTACTATCCAATGGTGCGCATCCAATAAACCAAGTATTAACCAAATCCAAGCGGGGTAAAGGGTTTCAAAAAGCTTTTATCTAAGCCCAACTGATCCATAACATGAAAAACCAAAAAGTCCGTTTTTCATCAAAAGTCATGCTGAAAAAAATGGTGGGAACCGGTTTTAAAGTATGGTGACGTACTATCCAATGGTGCGCATCCAATAAACCAAGTATTAACCAAATCCAAGCGGGGTAAAGGGTTTCAAAAAGCTTTTATCTAAGCCCAACTGATCCATAACATGAAAAACCAAAAAGTCCGTTTTTCATCAAAAGTCATGCTGAAAAAAATGGTGGGAACCGGTTTTAAAGTATGGTGACGTACTATCCAATGGTGCGCATCCAATAAACCAAGTATTAACCAAATCCAAGCGGGGTAAAGGGTTTCAAAAAGCTTTTATCTAAGCCCAACTGATCCATAACATGAAAAACCAAAAAGTCCGTTTTTCATCAAAAGTCATGCTGAAAAAAATGGTGGGAACCGGTTTTAAAGTATGGTGACGTACTATCCAATGGTGCGCATCCAATAAACCAAGTATTAACCAAATCCAAGCGGGGTAAAGGGTTTCAAAAAGCTTTTATCTAAGCCCAACTGATCCATAACATGAAAAACCAAAAAGTCCGTTTTTCATCAAAAGTCATGCTGAAAAAAATGGTGGGAACCGGTTTTAAAGTATGGTGACGTACTATCCAATGGTGCGCATCCAATAAACCAAGTATTAACCAAATCCAAGCGGGGTAAAGGGTTTCAAAAAGCTTTTATCTAAGCCCAACTGATCCATAACATGAAAAACCAAAAAGTCCGTTTTTCATCAAAAGTCATGCTGAAAAAAATGGTGGGAACCGGTTTTAAAGTATGGTGACGTACTATCCAATGGTGCGCATCCAATAAACCAAGTATTAACCAAATCCAAGCGGGGTAAAGGGTTTCAAAAAGCTTTTATCTAAGCCCAACTGATCCATAACATGAAAAACCAAAAAGTCCGTTTTTCATCAAAAGTCATGCTGAAAAAAATGGTGGGAACCGGTTTTAAAGTATGGTGACGTACTATCCAATGGTGCGCATCCAATAAACCAAGTATTAACCAAATCCAAGCGGGGTAAAGGGTTTCAAAAAGCTTTTATCTAAGCCCAACTGATCCATAACATGAAAAACCAAAAAGTCCGTTTTTCATCAAAAGTCATGCTGAAAAAAATGGTGGGAACCGGTTTTAAAGTATGGTGACGTACTATCCAATGGTGCGCATCCAATAAACCAAGTATTAACCAAATCCAAGCGGGGTAAAGGGTTTCAAAAAGCTTTTATCTAAGCCCAACTGATCCATAACATGAAAAACCAAAAAGTCCGTTTTTCATCAAAAGTCATGCTGAAAAAAATGGTGGGAACCGGTTTTAAAGTATGGTGACGTACTATCCAATGGTGCGCATCCAATAAACCAAGTATTAACCAAATCCAAGCGGGGTAAAGGGTTTCAAAAAGCTTTTATCTAAGCCCAACTGATCCATAACATGAAAAACCAAAAAGTCCGTTTTTCATCAAAAGTCATGCTGAAAAAAATGGTGGGAACCGGTTTTAAAGTATGGTGACGTACTATCCAATGGTGCGCATCCAATAAACCAAGTATTAACCAAATCCAAGCGGGGTAAAGGGTTTCAAAAAGCTTTTATCTAAGCCCAACTGATCCATAACATGAAAAACCAAAAAGTCCGTTTTTCATCAAAAGTCATGCTGAAAAAAATGGTGGGAACCGGTTTTAAAGTATGGTGACGTACTATCCAATGGTGCGCATCCAATAAACCAAGTATTAACCAAATCCAAGCGGGGTAAAGGGTTTCAAAAAGCTTTTATCTAAGCCCAACTGATCCATAACATGAAAAACCAAAAAGTCCGTTTTTCATCAAAAGTCATGCTGAAAAAAATGGTGGGAACCGGTTTTAAAGTATGGTGACGTACTATCCAATGGTGCGCATCCAATAAACCAAGTATTAACCAAATCCAAGCGGGGTAAAGGGTTTCAAAAAGCTTTTATCTAAGCCCAACTGATCCATAACATGAAAAACCAAAAAGTCCGTTTTTCATCAAAAGTCATGCTGAAAAAAATGGTGGGAACCGGTTTTAAAGTATGGTGACGTACTATCCAATGGTGCGCATCCAATAAACCAAGTATTAACCAAATCCAAGCGGGGTAAAGGGTTTCAAAAAGCTTTTATCTAAGCCCAACTGATCCATAACATGAAAAACCAAAAAGTCCGTTTTTCATCAAAAGTCATGCTGAAAAAAATGGTGGGAACCGGTTTTAAAGTATGGTGACGTACTATCCAATGGTGCGCATCCAATAAACCAAGTATTAACCAAATCCAAGCGGGGTAAAGGGTTTCAAAAAGCTTTTATCTAAGCCCAACTGATCCATAACATGAAAAACCAAAAAGTCCGTTTTTCATCAAAAGTCATGCTGAAAAAAATGGTGGGAACCGGTTTTAAAGTATGGTGACGTACTATCCAATGGTGCGCATCCAATAAACCAAGTATTAACCAAATCCAAGCGGGGTAAAGGGTTTCAAAAAGCTTTTATCTAAGCCCAACTGATCCATAACATGAAAAACCAAAAAGTCCGTTTTTCATCAAAAGTCATGCTGAAAAAAATGGTGGGAACCGGTTTTAAAGTATGGTGACGTACTATCCAATGGTGCGCATCCAATAAACCAAGTATTAACCAAATCCAAGCGGGGTAAAGGGTTTCAAAAAGCTTTTATCTAAGCCCAACTGATCCATAACATGAAAAACCAAAAAGTCCGTTTTTCATCAAAAGTCATGCTGAAAAAAATGGTGGGAACCGGTTTTAAAGTATGGTGACGTACTATCCAATGGTGCGCATCCAATAAACCAAGTATTAACCAAATCCAAGCGGGGTAAAGGGTTTCAAAAAGCTTTTATCTAAGCCCAACTGATCCATAACATGAAAAACCAAAAAGTCCGTTTTTCATCAAAAGTCATGCTGAAAAAAATGGTGGGAACCGGTTTTAAAGTATGGTGACGTACTATCCAATGGTGCGCATCCAATAAACCAAGTATTAACCAAATCCAAGCGGGGTAAAGGGTTTCAAAAAGCTTTTATCTAAGCCCAACTGATCCATAACATGAAAAACCAAAAAGTCCGTTTTTCATCAAAAGTCATGCTGAAAAAAATGGTGGGAACCGGTTTTAAAGTATGGTGACGTACTATCCAATGGTGCGCATCCAATAAACCAAGTATTAACCAAATCCAAGCGGGGTAAAGGGTTTCAAAAAGCTTTTATCTAAGCCCAACTGATCCATAACATGAAAAACCAAAAAGTCCGTTTTTCATCAAAAGTCATGCTGAAAAAAATGGTGGGAACCGGTTTTAAAGTATGGTGACGTACTATCCAATGGTGCGCATCCAATAAACCAAGTATTAACCAAATCCAAGCGGGGTAAAGGGTTTCAAAAAGCTTTTATCTAAGCCCAACTGATCCATAACATGAAAAACCAAAAAGTCCGTTTTTCATCAAAAGTCATGCTGAAAAAAATGGTGGGAACCGGTTTTAAAGTATGGTGACGTACTATCCAATGGTGCGCATCCAATAAACCAAGTATTAACCAAATCCAAGCGGGGTAAAGGGTTTCAAAAAGCTTTTATCTAAGCCCAACTGATCCATAACATGAAAAACCAAAAAGTCCGTTTTTCATCAAAAGTCATGCTGAAAAAAATGGTGGGAACCGGTTTTAAAGTATGGTGACGTACTATCCAATGGTGCGCATCCAATAAACCAAGTATTAACCAAATCCAAGCGGGGTAAAGGGTTTCAAAAAGCTTTTATCTAAGCCCAACTGATCCATAACATGAAAAACCAAAAAGTCCGTTTTTCATCAAAAGTCATGCTGAAAAAAATGGTGGGAACCGGTTTTAAAGTATGGTGACGTACTATCCAATGGTGCGCATCCAATAAACCAAGTATTAACCAAATCCAAGCGGGGTAAAGGGTTTCAAAAAGCTTTTATCTAAGCCCAACTGATCCATAACATGAAAAACCAAAAAGTCCGTTTTTCATCAAAAGTCATGCTGAAAAAAATGGTGGGAACCGGTTTTAAAGTATGGTGACGTACTATCCAATGGTGCGCATCCAATAAACCAAGTATTAACCAAATCCAAGCGGGGTAAAGGGTTTCAAAAAGCTTTTATCTAAGCCCAACTGATCCATAACATGAAAAACCAAAAAGTCCGTTTTTCATCAAAAGTCATGCTGAAAAAAATGGTGGGAACCGGTTTTAAAGTATGGTGACGTACTATCCAATGGTGCGCATCCAATAAACCAAGTATTAACCAAATCCAAGCGGGGTAAAGGGTTTCAAAAAGCTTTTATCTAAGCCCAACTGATCCATAACATGAAAAACCAAAAAGTCCGTTTTTCATCAAAAGTCATGCTGAAAAAAATGGTGGGAACCGGTTTTAAAGTATGGTGACGTACTATCCAATGGTGCGCATCCAATAAACCAAGTATTAACCAAATCCAAGCGGGGTAAAGGGTTTCAAAAAGCTTTTATCTAAGCCCAACTGATCCATAACATGAAAAACCAAAAAGTCCGTTTTTCATCAAAAGTCATGCTGAAAAAAATGGTGGGAACCGGTTTTAAAGTATGGTGACGTACTATCCAATGGTGCGCATCCAATAAACCAAGTATTAACCAAATCCAAGCGGGGTAAAGGGTTTCAAAAAGCTTTTATCTAAGCCCAACTGATCCATAACATGAAAAACCAAAAAGTCCGTTTTTCATCAAAAGTCATGCTGAAAAAAATGGTGGGAACCGGTTTTAAAGTATGGTGACGTACTATCCAATGGTGCGCATCCAATAAACCAAGTATTAACCAAATCCAAGCGGGGTAAAGGGTTTCAAAAAGCTTTTATCTAAGCCCAACTGATCCATAACATGAAAAACCAAAAAGTCCGTTTTTCATCAAAAGTCATGCTGAAAAAAATGGTGGGAACCGGTTTTAAAGTATGGTGACGTACTATCCAATGGTGCGCATCCAATAAACCAAGTATTAACCAAATCCAAGCGGGGTAAAGGGTTTCAAAAAGCTTTTATCTAAGCCCAACTGATCCATAACATGAAAAACCAAAAAGTCCGTTTTTCATCAAAAGTCATGCTGAAAAAAATGGTGGGAACCGGTTTTAAAGTATGGTGACGTACTATCCAATGGTGCGCATCCAATAAACCAAGTATTAACCAAATCCAAGCGGGGTAAAGGGTTTCAAAAAGCTTTTATCTAAGCCCAACTGATCCATAACATGAAAAACCAAAAAGTCCGTTTTTCATCAAAAGTCATGCTGAAAAAAATGGTGGGAACCGGTTTTAAAGTATGGTGACGTACTATCCAATGGTGCGCATCCAATAAACCAAGTATTAACCAAATCCAAGCGGGGTAAAGGGTTTCAAAAAGCTTTTATCTAAGCCCAACTGATCCATAACATGAAAAACCAAAAAGTCCGTTTTTCATCAAAAGTCATGCTGAAAAAAATGGTGGGAACCGGTTTTAAAGTATGGTGACGTACTATCCAATGGTGCGCATCCAATAAACCAAGTATTAACCAAATCCAAGCGGGGTAAAGGGTTTCAAAAAGCTTTTATCTAAGCCCAACTGATCCATAACATGAAAAACCAAAAAGTCCGTTTTTCATCAAAAGTCATGCTGAAAAAAATGGTGGGAACCGGTTTTAAAGTATGGTGACGTACTATCCAATGGTGCGCATCCAATAAACCAAGTATTAACCAAATCCAAGCGGGGTAAAGGGTTTCAAAAAGCTTTTATCTAAGCCCAACTGATCCATAACATGAAAAACCAAAAAGTCCGTTTTTCATCAAAAGTCATGCTGAAAAAAATGGTGGGAACCGGTTTTAAAGTATGGTGACGTACTATCCAACTGGTGCGCATCCAATAAACCAAGTATTAACCAAATCCAAGCGGGGTAAAGGGTTTCAAAAAGCTTTTATCTAAGCCCAACTGATCCATAACATGAAAAACCAAAAAGTCCGTTTTTCATCAAAAGTCATGCTGAAAAAAATGGTGGGAACCGGTTTTAAAGTATGGTGACGTACTATCCAATGGTGCGCATCCAATAAACCAAGTATTAACCAAATCCAAGCGGGGTAAAGGGTTTCAAAAAGCTTTTATCTAAGCCCAACTGATCCATAACATGAAAAACCAAAAAGTCCGTTTTTCATCAAAAGTCATGCTGAAAAAAATGGTGGGAACCGGTTTTAAAGTATGGTGACGTACTATCCAATGGTGCGCATCCAATAAACCAAGTATTAACCAAATCCAAGCGGGGTAAAGGGTTTCAAAAAGCTTTTATCTAAGCCCAACTGATCCATAACATGAAAAACCAAAAAGTCCGTTTTTCATCAAAAGTCATGCTGAAAAAAATGGTGGGAACCGGTTTTAAAGTATGGTGACGTACTATCCAATGGTGCGCATCCAATAAACCAAGTATTAACCAAATCCAAGCGGGGTAAAGGGTTTCAAAAAGCTTTTATCTAAGCCCAACTGATCCATAACATGAAAAACCAAAAAGTCCGTTTTTCATCAAAAGTCATGCTGAAAAAAATGGTGGGAACCGGTTTTAAAGTATGGTGACGTACTATCCAATGGTGCGCATCCAATAAACCAAGTATTAACCAAATCCAAGCGGGGTAAAGGGTTTCAAAAAGCTTTTATCTAAGCCCAACTGATCCATAACATGAAAAACCAAAAAGTCCGTTTTTCATCAAAAGTCATGCTGAAAAAAATGGTGGGAACCGGTTTTAAAGTATGGTGACGTACTATCCAATGGTGCGCATCCAATAAACCAAGTATTAACCAAATCCAAGCGGGGTAAAGGGTTTCAAAAAGCTTTTATCTAAGCCCAACTGATCCATAACATGAAAAACCAAAAAGTCCGTTTTTCATCAAAAGTCATGCTGAAAAAAATGGTGGGAACCGGTTTTAAAGTATGGTGACGTACTATCCAATGGTGCGCATCCAATAAACCAAGTATTAACCAAATCCAAGCGGGGTAAAGGGTTTCAAAAAGCTTTTATCTAAGCCCAACTGATCCATAACATGAAAAACCAAAAAGTCCGTTTTTCATCAAAAGTCATGCTGAAAAAAATGGTGGGAACCGGTTTTAAAGTATGGTGACGTACTATCCAATGGTGCGCATCCAATAAACCAAGTATTAACCAAATCCAAGCGGGGTAAAGGGTTTCAAAAAGCTTTTATCTAAGCCCAACTGATCCATAACATGAAAAACCAAAAAGTCCGTTTTTCATCAAAAGTCATGCTGAAAAAAATGGTGGGAACCGGTTTTAAAGTATGGTGACGTACTATCCAATGGTGCGCATCCAATAAACCAAGTATTAACCAAATCCAAGCGGGGTAAAGGGTTTCAAAAAGCTTTTATCTAAGCCCAACTGATCCATAACATGAAAAACCAAAAAGTCCGTTTTTCATCAAAAGTCATGCTGAAAAAAATGGTGGGAACCGGTTTTAAAGTATGGTGACGTACTATCCAATGGTGCGCATCCAATAAACCAAGTATTAACCAAATCCAAGCGGGGTAAAGGGTTTCAAAAAGCTTTTATCTAAGCCCAACTGATCCATAACATGAAAAACCAAAAAGTCCGTTTTTCATCAAAAGTCATGCTGAAAAAAATGGTGGGAACCGGTTTTAAAGTATGGTGACGTACTATCCAATGGTGCGCATCCAATAAACCAAGTATTAACCAAATCCAAGCGGGGTAAAGGGTTTCAAAAAGCTTTTATCTAAGCCCAACTGATCCATAACATGAAAAACCAAAAAGTCCGTTTTTCATCAAAAGTCATGCTGAAAAAAATGGTGGGAACCGGTTTTAAAGTATGGTGACGTACTATCCAATGGTGCGCATCCAATAAACCAAGTATTAACCAAATCCAAGCGGGGTAAAGGGTTTCAAAAAGCTTTTATCTAAGCCCAACTGATCCATAACATGAAAAACCAAAAAGTCCGTTTTTCATCAAAAGTCATGCTGAAAAAAATGGTGGGAACCGGTTTTAAAGTATGGTGACGTACTATCCAATGGTGCGCATCCAATAAACCAAGTATTAACCAAATCCAAGCGGGGTAAAGGGTTTCAAAAAGCTTTTATCTAAGCCCAACTGATCCATAACATGAAAAACCAAAAAGTCCGTTTTTCATCAAAAGTCATGCTGAAAAAAATGGTGGGAACCGGTTTTAAAGTATGGTGACGTACTATCCAATGGTGCGCATCCAATAAACCAAGTATTAACCAAATCCAAGCGGGGTAAAGGGTTTCAAAAAGCTTTTATCTAAGCCCAACTGATCCATAACATGAAAAACCAAAAAGTCCGTTTTTCATCAAAAGTCATGCTGAAAAAAATGGTGGGAACCGGTTTTAAAGTATGGTGACGTACTATCCAATGGTGCGCATCCAATAAACCAAGTATTAACCAAATCCAAGCGGGGTAAAGGGTTTCAAAAAGCTTTTATCTAAGCCCAACTGATCCATAACATGAAAAACCAAAAAGTCCGTTTTTCATCAAAAGTCATGCTGAAAAAAATGGTGGGAACCGGTTTTAAAGTATGGTGACGTACTATCCAATGGTGCGCATCCAATAAACCAAGTATTAACCAAATCCAAGCGGGGTAAAGGGTTTCAAAAAGCTTTTATCTAAGCCCAACTGATCCATAACATGAAAAACCAAAAAGTCCGTTTTTCATCAAAAGTCATGCTGAAAAAAATGGTGGGAACCGGTTTTAAAGTATGGTGACGTACTATCCAATGGTGCGCATCCAATAAACCAAGTATTAACCAAATCCAAGCGGGGTAAAGGGTTTCAAAAAGCTTTTATCTAAGCCCAACTGATCCATAACATGAAAAACCAAAAAGTCCGTTTTTCATCAAAAGTCATGCTGAAAAAAATGGTGGGAACCGGTTTTAAAGTATGGTGACGTACTATCCAATGGTGCGCATCCAATAAACCAAGTATTAACCAAATCCAAGCGGGGTAAAGGGTTTCAAAAAGCTTTTATCTAAGCCCAACTGATCCATAACATGAAAAACCAAAAAGTCCGTTTTTCATCAAAAGTCATGCTGAAAAAAATGGTGGGAACCGGTTTTAAAGTATGGTGACGTACTATCCAATGGTGCGCATCCAATAAACCAAGTATTAACCAAATCCAAGCGGGGTAAAGGGTTTCAAAAAGCTTTTATCTAAGCCCAACTGATCCATAACATGAAAAACCAAAAAGTCCGTTTTTCATCAAAAGTCATGCTGAAAAAAATGGTGGGAACCGGTTTTAAAGTATGGTGACGTACTATCCAATGGTGCGCATCCAATAAACCAAGTATTAACCAAATCCAAGCGGGGTAAAGGGTTTCAAAAAGCTTTTATCTAAGCCCAACTGATCCATAACATGAAAAACCAAAAAGTCCGTTTTTCATCAAAAGTCATGCTGAAAAAAATGGTGGGAACCGGTTTTAAAGTATGGTGACGTACTATCCAATGGTGCGCATCCAATAAACCAAGTATTAACCAAATCCAAGCGGGGTAAAGGGTTTCAAAAAGCTTTTATCTAAGCCCAACTGATCCATAACATGAAAAACCAAAAAGTCCGTTTTTCATCAAAAGTCATGCTGAAAAAAATGGTGGGAACCGGTTTTAAAGTATGGTGACGTACTATCCAATGGTGCGCATCCAATAAACCAAGTATTAACCAAATCCAAGCGGGGTAAAGGGTTTCAAAAAGCTTTTATCTAAGCCCAACTGATCCATAACATGAAAAACCAAAAAGTCCGTTTTTCATCAAAAGTCATGCTGAAAAAAATGGTGGGAACCGGTTTTAAAGTATGGTGACGTACTATCCAATGGTGCGCATCCAATAAACCAAGTATTAACCAAATCCAAGCGGGGTAAAGGGTTTCAAAAAGCTTTTATCTAAGCCCAACTGATCCATAACATGAAAAACCAAAAAGTCCGTTTTTCATCAAAAGTCATGCTGAAAAAAATGGTGGGAACCGGTTTTAAAGTATGGTGACGTACTATCCAATGGTGCGCATCCAATAAACCAAGTATTAACCAAATCCAAGCGGGGTAAAGGGTTTCAAAAAGCTTTTATCTAAGCCCAACTGATCCATAACATGAAAAACCAAAAAGTCCGTTTTTCATCAAAAGTCATGCTGAAAAAAATGGTGGGAACCGGTTTTAAAGTATGGTGACGTACTATCCAATGGTGCGCATCCAATAAACCAAGTATTAACCAAATCCAAGCGGGGTAAAGGGTTTCAAAAAGCTTTTATCTAAGCCCAACTGATCCATAACATGAAAAACCAAAAAGTCCGTTTTTCATCAAAAGTCATGCTGAAAAAAATGGTGGGAACCGGTTTTAAAGTATGGTGACGTACTATCCAATGGTGCGCATCCAATAAACCAAGTATTAACCAAATCCAAGCGGGGTAAAGGGTTTCAAAAAGCTTTTATCTAAGCCCAACTGATCCATAACATGAAAAACCAAAAAGTCCGTTTTTCATCAAAAGTCATGCTGAAAAAAATGGTGGGAACCGGTTTTAAAGTATGGTGACGTACTATCCAATGGTGCGCATCCAATAAACCAAGTATTAACCAAATCCAAGCGGGGTAAAGGGTTTCAAAAAGCTTTT
Organism: Unio pictorum; assembly: GCA_030141615.1. NCBI lineage: Eukaryota > Metazoa > Mollusca > Bivalvia > Unionida > Unionidae > Unio > Unio pictorum. The sequence continues at coordinate 32,784 of JARLTB010000359.1, read as the reverse complement.
ATCTAAGCCCAACTGATCCATAACATGAAAAACCAAAAAGTCCGTTTTTCATCAAAAGTCATGCTGAAAAAAATGGTGGGAACCGGTTTTAAAGTATGGTGACGTACTATCCAATGGTGCGCATCCAATAAACCAAGTATTAACCAAATCCAAGCGGGGTAAAGGGTTTCAAAAAGCTTTTATCTAAGCCCAACTGATCCATAACATGAAAAACCAAAAAGTCCGTTTTTCATCAAAAGTCATGCTGAAAAAAATGGTGGGAACCGGTTTTAAAGTATGGTGACGTACTATCCAATGGTGCGCATCCAATAAACCAAGTATTAACCAAATCCAAGCGGGGTAAAGGGTTTCAAAAAGCTTTTATCTAAGCCCAACTGATCCATAACATGAAAAACCAAAAAGTCCGTTTTTCATCAAAAGTCATGCTGAAAAAAATGGTGGGAACCGGTTTTAAAGTATGGTGACGTACTATCCAATGGTGCGCATCCAATAAACCAAGTATTAACCAAATCCAAGCGGGGTAAAGGGTTTCAAAAAGCTTTTATCTAAGCCCAACTGATCCATAACATGAAAAACCAAAAAGTCCGTTTTTCATCAAAAGTCATGCTGAAAAAAATGGTGGGAACCGGTTTTAAAGTATGGTGACGTACTATCCAATGGTGCGCATCCAATAAACCAAGTATTAACCAAATCCAAGCGGGGTAAAGGGTTTCAAAAAGCTTTTATCTAAGCCCAACTGATCCATAACATGAAAAACCAAAAAGTCCGTTTTTCATCAAAAGTCATGCTGAAAAAAATGGTGGGAACCGGTTTTAAAGTATGGTGACGTACTATCCAATGGTGCGCATCCAATAAACCAAGTATTAACCAAATCCAAGCGGGGTAAAGGGTTTCAAAAAGCTTTTATCTAAGCCCAACTGATCCATAACATGAAAAACCAAAAAGTCCGTTTTTCATCAAAAGTCATGCTGAAAAAAATGGTGGGAACCGGTTTTAAAGTATGGTGACGTACTATCCAATGGTGCGCATCCAATAAACCAAGTATTAACCAAATCCAAGCGGGGTAAAGGGTTTCAAAAAGCTTTTATCTAAGCCCAACTGATCCATAACATGAAAAACCAAAAAGTCCGTTTTTCATCAAAAGTCATGCTGAAAAAAATGGTGGGAACCGGTTTTAAAGTATGGTGACGTACTATCCAATGGTGCGCATCCAATAAACCAAGTATTAACCAAATCCAAGCGGGGTAAAGGGTTTCAAAAAGCTTTTATCTAAGCCCAACTGATCCATAACATGAAAAACCAAAAAGTCCGTTTTTCATCAAAAGTCATGCTGAAAAAAATGGTGGGAACCGGTTTTAAAGTATGGTGACGTACTCTATCCAATGGTGCGCATCCAATAAACCAAGTATTAACCAAATCCAAGCGGGGTAAAGGGTTTCAAAAAGCTTTTATCTAAGCCCAACTGATCCATAACATGAAAAACCAAAAAGTCCGTTTTTCATCAAAAGTCATGCTGAAAAAAATGGTGGGAACCGGTTTTAAAGTATGGTGACGTACTATCCAATGGTGCGCATCCAATAAACCAAGTATTAACCAAATCCAAGCGGGGTAAAGGGTTTCAAAAAGCTTTTATCTAAGCCCAACTGATCCATAACATGAAAAACCAAAAAGTCCGTTTTTCATCAAAAGTCATGCTGAAAAAAATGGTGGGAACCGGTTTTAAAGTATGGTGACGTACTATCCAATGGTGCGCATCCAATAAACCAAGTATTAACCAAATCCAAGCGGGGTAAAGGGTTTCAAAAAGCTTTTATCTAAGCCCAACTGATCCATAACATGAAAAACCAAAAAGTCCGTTTTTCATCAAAAGTCATGCTGAAAAAAATGGTGGGAACCGGTTTTAAAGTATGGTGACGTACTATCCAATGGTGCGCATCCAATAAACCAAGTATTAACCAAATCCAAGCGGGGTAAAGGGTTTCAAAAAGCTTTTATCTAAGCCCAACTGATCCATAACATGAAAAACCAAAAAGTCCGTTTTTCATCAAAAGTCATGCTGAAAAAAATGGTGGGAACCGGTTTTAAAGTATGGTGACGTACTATCCAATGGTGCGCATCCAATAAACCAAGTATTAACCAAATCCAAGCGGGGTAAAGGGTTTCAAAAAGCTTTTATCTAAGCCCAACTGATCCATAACATGAAAAACCAAAAAGTCCGTTTTTCATCAAAAGTCATGCTGAAAAAAATGGTGGGAACCGGTTTTAAAGTATGGTGACGTACTATCCAATGGTGCGCATCCAATAAACCAAGTATTAACCAAATCCAAGCGGGGTAAAGGGTTTCAAAAAGCTTTTATCTAAGCCCAACTGATCCATAACATGAAAAACCAAAAAGTCCGTTTTTCATCAAAAGTCATGCTGAAAAAAATGGTGGGAACCGGTTTTAAAGTATGGTGACGTACTATCCAATGGTGCGCATCCAATAAACCAAGTATTAACCAAATCCAAGCGGGGTAAAGGGTTTCAAAAAGCTTTTATCTAAGCCCAACTGATCCATAACATGAAAAACCAAAAAGTCCGTTTTTCATCAAAAGTCATGCTGAAAAAAATGGTGGGAACCGGTTTTAAAGTATGGTGACGTACTATCCAATGGTGCGCATCCAATAAACCAAGTATTAACCAAATCCAAGCGGGGTAAAGGGTTTCAAAAAGCTTTTATCTAAGCCCAACTGATCCATAACATGAAAAACCAAAAAGTCCGTTTTTCATCAAAAGTCATGCTGAAAAAAATGGTGGGAACCGGTTTTAAAGTATGGTGACGTACTATCCAATGGTGCGCATCCAATAAACCAAGTATTAACCAAATCCAAGCGGGGTAAAGGGTTTCAAAAAGCTTTTATCTAAGCCCAACTGATCCATAACATGAAAAACCAAAAAGTCCGTTTTTCATCAAAAGTCATGCTGAAAAAAATGGTGGGAACCGGTTTTAAAGTATGGTGACGTACTATCCAATGGTGCGCATCCAATAAACCAAGTATTAACCAAATCCAAGCGGGGTAAAGGGTTTCAAAAAGCTTTTATCTAAGCCCAACTGATCCATAACATGAAAAACCAAAAAGTCCGTTTTTCATCAAAAGTCATGCTGAAAAAAATGGTGGGAACCGGTTTTAAAGTATGGTGACGTACTATCCAATGGTGCGCATCCAATAAACCAAGTATTAACCAAATCCAAGCGGGGTAAAGGGTTTCAAAAAGCTTTTATCTAAGCCCAACTGATCCATAACATGAAAAACCAAAAAGTCCGTTTTTCATCAAAAGTCATGCTGAAAAAAATGGTGGGAACCGGTTTTAAAGTATGGTGACGTACTATCCAATGGTGCGCATCCAATAAACCAAGTATTAACCAAATCCAAGCGGGGTAAAGGGTTTCAAAAAGCTTTTATCTAAGCCCAACTGATCCATAACATGAAAAACCAAAAAGTCCGTTTTTCATCAAAAGTCATGCTGAAAAAAATGGTGGGAACCGGTTTTAAAGTATGGTGACGTACTATCCAATGGTGCGCATCCAATAAACCAAGTATTAACCAAATCCAAGCGGGGTAAAGGGTTTCAAAAAGCTTTTATCTAAGCCCAACTGATCCATAACATGAAAAACCAAAAAGTCCGTTTTTCATCAAAAGTCATGCTGAAAAAAATGGTGGGAACCGGTTTTAAAGTATGGTGACGTACTATCCAATGGTGCGCATCCAATAAACCAAGTATTAACCAAATCCAAGCGGGGTAAAGGGTTTCAAAAAGCTTTTATCTAAGCCCAACTGATCCATAACATGAAAAACCAAAAAGTCCGTTTTTCATCAAAAGTCATGCTGAAAAAAATGGTGGGAACCGGTTTTAAAGTATGGTGACGTACTATCCAATGGTGCGCATCCAATAAACCAAGTATTAACCAAATCCAAGCGGGGTAAAGGGTTTCAAAAAGCTTTTATCTAAGCCCAACTGATCCATAACATGAAAAACCAAAAAGTCCGTTTTTCATCAAAAGTCATGCTGAAAAAAATGGTGGGAACCGGTTTTAAAGTATGGTGACGTACTATCCAATGGTGCGCATCCAATAAACCAAGTATTAACCAAATCCAAGCGGGGTAAAGGGTTTCAAAAAGCTTTTATCTAAGCCCAACTGATCCATAACATGAAAAACCAAAAAGTCCGTTTTTCATCAAAAGTCATGCTGAAAAAAATGGTGGGAACCGGTTTTAAAGTATGGTGACGTACTATCCAATGGTGCGCATCCAATAAACCAAGTATTAACCAAATCCAAGCGGGGTAAAGGGTTTCAAAAAGCTTTTATCTAAGCCCAACTGATCCATAACATGAAAAACCAAAAAGTCCGTTTTTCATCAAAAGTCATGCTGAAAAAAATGGTGGGAACCGGTTTTAAAGTATGGTGACGTACTATCCAATGGTGCGCATCCAATAAACCAAGTATTAACCAAATCCAAGCGGGGTAAAGGGTTTCAAAAAGCTTTTATCTAAGCCCAACTGATCCATAACATGAAAAACCAAAAAGTCCGTTTTTCATCAAAAGTCATGCTGAAAAAAATGGTGGGAACCGGTTTTAAAGTATGGTGACGTACTATCCAATGGTGCGCATCCAATAAACCAAGTATTAACCAAATCCAAGCGGGGTAAAGGGTTTCAAAAAGCTTTTATCTAAGCCCAACTGATCCATAACATGAAAAACCAAAAAGTCCGTTTTTCATCAAAAGTCATGCTGAAAAAAATGGTGGGAACCGGTTTTAAAGTATGGTGACGTACTATCCAATGGTGCGCATCCAATAAACCAAGTATTAACCAAATCCAAGCGGGGTAAAGGGTTTCAAAAAGCTTTTATCTAAGCCCAACTGATCCATAACATGAAAAACCAAAAAGTCCGTTTTTCATCAAAAGTCATGCTGAAAAAAATGGTGGGAACCGGTTTTAAAGTATGGTGACGTACTATCCAATGGTGCGCATCCAATAAACCAAGTATTAACCAAATCCAAGCGGGGTAAAGGGTTTCAAAAAGCTTTTATCTAAGCCCAACTGATCCATAACATGAAAAACCAAAAAGTCCGTTTTTCATCAAAAGTCATGCTGAAAAAAATGGTGGGAACCGGTTTTAAAGTATGGTGACGTACTATCCAATGGTGCGCATCCAATAAACCAAGTATTAACCAAATCCAAGCGGGGTAAAGGGTTTCAAAAAGCTTTTATCTAAGCCCAACTGATCCATAACATGAAAAACCAAAAAGTCCGTTTTTCATCAAAAGTCATGCTGAAAAAAATGGTGGGAACCGGTTTTAAAGTATGGTGACGTACTATCCAATGGTGCGCATCCAATAAACCAAGTATTAACCAAATCCAAGCGGGGTAAAGGGTTTCAAAAAGCTTTTATCTAAGCCCAACTGATCCATAACATGAAAAACCAAAAAGTCCGTTTTTCATCAAAAGTCATGCTGAAAAAAATGGTGGGAACCGGTTTTAAAGTATGGTGACGTACTATCCAATGGTGCGCATCCAATAAACCAAGTATTAACCAAATCCAAGCGGGGTAAAGGGTTTCAAAAAGCTTTTATCTAAGCCCAACTGATCCATAACATGAAAAACCAAAAAGTCCGTTTTTCATCAAAAGTCATGCTGAAAAAAATGGTGGGAACCGGTTTTAAAGTATGGTGACGTACTATCCAATGGTGCGCATCCAATAAACCAAGTATTAACCAAATCCAAGCGGGGTAAAGGGTTTCAAAAAGCTTTTATCTAAGCCCAACTGATCCATAACATGAAAAACCAAAAAGTCCGTTTTTCATCAAAAGTCATGCTGAAAAAAATGGTGGGAACCGGTTTTAAAGTATGGTGACGTACTATCCAATGGTGCGCATCCAATAAACCAAGTATTAACCAAATCCAAGCGGGGTAAAGGGTTTCAAAAAGCTTTTATCTAAGCCCAACTGATCCATAACATGAAAAACCAAAAAGTCCGTTTTTCATCAAAAGTCATGCTGAAAAAAATGGTGGGAACCGGTTTTAAAGTATGGTGACGTACTATCCAATGGTGCGCATCCAATAAACCAAGTATTAACCAAATCCAAGCGGGGTAAAGGGTTTCAAAAAGCTTTTATCTAAGCCCAACTGATCCATAACATGAAAAACCAAAAAGTCCGTTTTTCATCAAAAGTCATGCTGAAAAAAATGGTGGGAACCGGTTTTAAAGTATGGTGACGTACTATCCAATGGTGCGCATCCAATAAACCAAGTATTAACCAAATCCAAGCGGGGTAAAGGGTTTCAAAAAGCTTTTATCTAAGCCCAACTGATCCATAACATGAAAAACCAAAAAGTCCGTTTTTCATCAAAAGTCATGCTGAAAAAAATGGTGGGAACCGGTTTTAAAGTATGGTGACGTACTATCCAATGGTGCGCATCCAATAAACCAAGTATTAACCAAATCCAAGCGGGGTAAAGGGTTTCAAAAAGCTTTTATCTAAGCCCAACTGATCCATAACATGAAAAACCAAAAAGTCCGTTTTTCATCAAAAGTCATGCTGAAAAAAATGGTGGGAACCGGTTTTAAAGTATGGTGACGTACTATCCAATGGTGCGCATCCAATAAACCAAGTATTAACCAAATCCAAGCGGGGTAAAGGGTTTCAAAAAGCTTTTATCTAAGCCCAACTGATCCATAACATGAAAAACCAAAAAGTCCGTTTTTCATCAAAAGTCATGCTGAAAAAAATGGTGGGAACCGGTTTTAAAGTATGGTGACGTACTATCCAATGGTGCGCATCCAATAAACCAAGTATTAACCAAATCCAAGCGGGGTAAAGGGTTTCAAAAAGCTTTTATCTAAGCCCAACTGATCCATAACATGAAAAACCAAAAAGTCCGTTTTTCATCAAAAGTCATGCTGAAAAAAATGGTGGGAACCGGTTTTAAAGTATGGTGACGTACTATCCAATGGTGCGCATCCAATAAACCAAGTATTAACCAAATCCAAGCGGGGTAAAGGGTTTCAAAAAGCTTTTATCTAAGCCCAACTGATCCATAACATGAAAAACCAAAAAGTCCGTTTTTCATCAAAAGTCATGCTGAAAAAAATGGTGGGAACCGGTTTTAAAGTATGGTGACGTACTATCCAATGGTGCGCATCCAATAAACCAAGTATTAACCAAATCCAAGCGGGGTAAAGGGTTTCAAAAAGCTTTTATCTAAGCCCAACTGATCCATAACATGAAAAACCAAAAAGTCCGTTTTTCATCAAAAGTCATGCTGAAAAAAATGGTGGGAACCGGTTTTAAAGTATGGTGACGTACTATCCAATGGTGCGCATCCAATAAACCAAGTATTAACCAAATCCAAGCGGGGTAAAGGGTTTCAAAAAGCTTTTATCTAAGCCCAACTGATCCATAACATGAAAAACCAAAAAGTCCGTTTTTCATCAAAAGTCATGCTGAAAAAAATGGTGGGAACCGGTTTTAAAGTATGGTGACGTACTATCCAATGGTGCGCATCCAATAAACCAAGTATTAACCAAATCCAAGCGGGGTAAAGGGTTTCAAAAAGCTTTTATCTAAGCCCAACTGATCCATAACATGAAAAACCAAAAAGTCCGTTTTTCATCAAAAGTCATGCTGAAAAAAATGGTGGGAACCGGTTTTAAAGTATGGTGACGTACTATCCAATGGTGCGCATCCAATAAACCAAGTATTAACCAAATCCAAGCGGGGTAAAGGGTTTCAAAAAGCTTTTATCTAAGCCCAACTGATCCATAACATGAAAAACCAAAAAGTCCGTTTTTCATCAAAAGTCATGCTGAAAAAAATGGTGGGAACCGGTTTTAAAGTATGGTGACGTACTATCCAATGGTGCGCATCCAATAAACCAAGTATTAACCAAATCCAAGCGGGGTAAAGGGTTTCAAAAAGCTTTTATCTAAGCCCAACTGATCCATAACATGAAAAACCAAAAAGTCCGTTTTTCATCAAAAGTCATGCTGAAAAAAATGGTGGGAACCGGTTTTAAAGTATGGTGACGTACTATCCAATGGTGCGCATCCAATAAACCAAGTATTAACCAAATCCAAGCGGGGTAAAGGGTTTCAAAAAGCTTTTATCTAAGCCCAACTGATCCATAACATGAAAAACCAAAAAGTCCGTTTTTCATCAAAAGTCATGCTGAAAAAAATGGTGGGAACCGGTTTTAAAGTATGGTGACGTACTATCCAATGGTGCGCATCCAATAAACCAAGTATTAACCAAATCCAAGCGGGGTAAAGGGTTTCAAAAAGCTTTTATCTAAGCCCAACTGATCCATAACATGAAAAACCAAAAAGTCCGTTTTTCATCAAAAGTCATGCTGAAAAAAATGGTGGGAACCGGTTTTAAAGTATGGTGACGTACTATCCAATGGTGCGCATCCAATAAACCAAGTATTAACCAAATCCAAGCGGGGTAAAGGGTTTCAAAAAGCTTTTATCTAAGCCCAACTGATCCATAACATGAAAAACCAAAAAGTCCGTTTTTCATCAAAAGTCATGCTGAAAAAAATGGTGGGAACCGGTTTTAAAGTATGGTGACGTACTATCCAATGGTGCGCATCCAATAAACCAAGTATTAACCAAATCCAAGCGGGGTAAAGGGTTTCAAAAAGCTTTTATCTAAGCCCAACTGATCCATAACATGAAAAACCAAAAAGTCCGTTTTTCATCAAAAGTCATGCTGAAAAAAATGGTGGGAACCGGTTTTAAAGTATGGTGACGTACTATCCAATGGTGCGCATCCAATAAACCAAGTATTAACCAAATCCAAGCGGGGTAAAGGGTTTCAAAAAGCTTTTATCTAAGCCCAACTGATCCATAACATGAAAAACCAAAAAGTCCGTTTTTCATCAAAAGTCATGCTGAAAAAAATGGTGGGAACCGGTTTTAAAGTATGGTGACGTACTATCCAATGGTGCGCATCCAATAAACCAAGTATTAACCAAATCCAAGCGGGGTAAAGGGTTTCAAAAAGCTTTTATCTAAGCCCAACTGATCCATAACATGAAAAACCAAAAAGTCCGTTTTTCATCAAAAGTCATGCTGAAAAAAATGGTGGGAACCGGTTTTAAAGTATGGTGACGTACTATCCAATGGTGCGCATCCAATAAACCAAGTATTAACCAAATCCAAGCGGGGTAAAGGGTTTCAAAAAGCTTTTATCTAAGCCCAACTGATCCATAACATGAAAAACCAAAAAGTCCGTTTTTCATCAAAAGTCATGCTGAAAAAAATGGTGGGAACCGGTTTTAAAGTATGGTGACGTACTATCCAATGGTGCGCATCCAATAAACCAAGTATTAACCAAATCCAAGCGGGGTAAAGGGTTTCAAAAAGCTTTTATCTAAGCCCAACTGATCCATAACATGAAAAACCAAAAAGTCCGTTTTTCATCAAAAGTCATGCTGAAAAAAATGGTGGGAACCGGTTTTAAAGTATGGTGACGTACTATCCAATGGTGCGCATCCAATAAACCAAGTATTAACCAAATCCAAGCGGGGTAAAGGGTTTCAAAAAGCTTTTATCTAAGCCCAACTGATCCATAACATGAAAAACCAAAAAGTCCGTTTTTCATCAAAAGTCATGCTGAAAAAAATGGTGGGAACCGGTTTTAAAGTATGGTGACGTACTATCCAATGGTGCGCATCCAATAAACCAAGTATTAACCAAATCCAAGCGGGGTAAAGGGTTTCAAAAAGCTTTTATCTAAGCCCAACTGATCCATAACATGAAAAACCAAAAAGTCCGTTTTTCATCAAAAGTCATGCTGAAAAAAATGGTGGGAACCGGTTTTAAAGTATGGTGACGTACTATCCAATGGTGCGCATCCAATAAACCAAGTATTAACCAAATCCAAGCGGGGTAAAGGGTTTCAAAAAGCTTTTATCTAAGCCCAACTGATCCATAACATGAAAAACCAAAAAGTCCGTTTTTCATCAAAAGTCATGCTGAAAAAAATGGTGGGAACCGGTTTTAAAGTATGGTGACGTACTATCCAATGGTGCGCATCCAATAAACCAAGTATTAACCAAATCCAAGCGGGGTAAAGGGTTTCAAAAAGCTTTTATCTAAGCCCAACTGATCCATAACATGAAAAACCAAAAAGTCCGTTTTTCATCAAAAGTCATGCTGAAAAAAATGGTGGGAACCGGTTTTAAAGTATGGTGACGTACTATCCAATGGTGCGCATCCAATAAACCAAGTATTAACCAAATCCAAGCGGGGTAAAGGGTTTCAAAAAGCTTTTATCTAAGCCCAACTGATCCATAACATGAAAAACCAAAAAGTCCGTTTTTCATCAAAAGTCATGCTGAAAAAAATGGTGGGAACCGGTTTTAAAGTATGGTGACGTACTATCCAATGGTGCGCATCCAATAAACCAAGTATTAACCAAATCCAAGCGGGGTAAAGGGTTTCAAAAAGCTTTTATCTAAGCCCAACTGATCCATAACATGAAAAACCAAAAAGTCCGTTTTTCATCAAAAGTCATGCTGAAAAAAATGGTGGGAACCGGTTTTAAAGTATGGTGACGTACTATCCAATGGTGCGCATCCAATAAACCAAGTATTAACCAAATCCAAGCGGGGTAAAGGGTTTCAAAAAGCTTTTATCTAAGCCCAACTGATCCATAACATGAAAAACCAAAAAGTCCGTTTTTCATCAAAAGTCATGCTGAAAAAAATGGTGGGAACCGGTTTTAAAGTATGGTGACGTACTATCCAATGGTGCGCATCCAATAAACCAAGTATTAACCAAATCCAAGCGGGGTAAAGGGTTTCAAAAAGCTTTTATCTAAGCCCAACTGATCCATAACATGAAAAACCAAAAAGTCCGTTTTTCATCAAAAGTCATGCTGAAAAAAATGGTGGGAACCGGTTTTAAAGTATGGTGACGTACTATCCAATGGTGCGCATCCAATAAACCAAGTATTAACCAAATCCAAGCGGGGTAAAGGGTTTCAAAAAGCTTTTATCTAAGCCCAACTGATCCATAACATGAAAAACCAAAAAGTCCGTTTTTCATCAAAAGTCATGCTGAAAAAAATGGTGGGAACCGGTTTTAAAGTATGGTGACGTACTATCCAATGGTGCGCATCCAATAAACCAAGTATTAACCAAATCCAAGCGGGGTAAAGGGTTTCAAAAAGCTTTTATCTAAGCCCAACTGATCCATAACATGAAAAACCAAAAAGTCCGTTTTTCATCAAAAGTCATGCTGAAAAAAATGGTGGGAACCGGTTTTAAAGTATGGTGACGTACTATCCAATGGTGCGCATCCAATAAACCAAGTATTAACCAAATCCAAGCGGGGTAAAGGGTTTCAAAAAGCTTTTATCTAAGCCCAACTGATCCATAACATGAAAAACCAAAAAGTCCGTTTTTCATCAAAAGTCATGCTGAAAAAAATGGTGGGAACCGGTTTTAAAGTATGGTGACGTACTATCCAATGGTGCGCATCCAATAAACCAAGTATTAACCAAATCCAAGCGGGGTAAAGGGTTTCAAAAAGCTTTTATCTAAGCCCAACTGATCCATAACATGAAAAACCAAAAAGTCCGTTTTTCATCAAAAGTCATGCTGAAAAAAATGGTGGGAACCGGTTTTAAAGTATGGTGACGTACTATCCAATGGTGCGCATCCAATAAACCAAGTATTAACCAAATCCAAGCGGGGTAAAGGGTTTCAAAAAGCTTTTATCTAAGCCCAACTGATCCATAACATGAAAAACCAAAAAGTCCGTTTTTCATCAAAAGTCATGCTGAAAAAAATGGTGGGAACCGGTTTTAAAGTATGGTGACGTACTATCCAATGGTGCGCATCCAATAAACCAAGTATTAACCAAATCCAAGCGGGGTAAAGGGTTTCAAAAAGCTTTTATCTAAGCCCAACTGATCCATAACATGAAAAACCAAAAAGTCCGTTTTTCATCAAAAGTCATGCTGAAAAAAATGGTGGGAACCGGTTTTAAAGTATGGTGACGTACTATCCAATGGTGCGCATCCAATAAACCAAGTATTAACCAAATCCAAGCGGGGTAAAGGGTTTCAAAAAGCTTTTATCTAAGCCCAACTGATCCATAACATGAAAAACCAAAAAGTCCGTTTTTCATCAAAAGTCATGCTGAAAAAAATGGTGGGAACCGGTTTTAAAGTATGGTGACGTACTATCCAATGGTGCGCATCCAATAAACCAAGTATTAACCAAATCCAAGCGGGGTAAAGGGTTTCAAAAAGCTTTTATCTAAGCCCAACTGATCCATAACATGAAAAACCAAAAAGTCCGTTTTTCATCAAAAGTCATGCTGAAAAAAATGGTGGGAACCGGTTTTAAAGTATGGTGACGTACTATCCAATGGTGCGCATCCAATAAACCAAGTATTAACCAAATCCAAGCGGGGTAAAGGGTTTCAAAAAGCTTTTATCTAAGCCCAACTGATCCATAACATGAAAAACCAAAAAGTCCGTTTTTCATCAAAAGTCATGCTGAAAAAAATGGTGGGAACCGGTTTTAAAGTATGGTGACGTACTATCCAATGGTGCGCATCCAATAAACCAAGTATTAACCAAATCCAAGCGGGGTAAAGGGTTTCAAAAAGCTTTTATCTAAGCCCAACTGATCCATAACATGAAAAACCAAAAAGTCCGTTTTTCATCAAAAGTCATGCTGAAAAAAATGGTGGGAACCGGTTTTAAAGTATGGTGACGTACTATCCAATGGTGCGCATCCAATAAACCAAGTATTAACCAAATCCAAGCGGGGTAAAGGGTTTCAAAAAGCTTTTATCTAAGCCCAACTGATCCATAACATGAAAAACCAAAAAGTCCGTTTTTCATCAAAAGTCATGCTGAAAAAAATGGTGGGAACCGGTTTTAAAGTATGGTGACGTACTATCCAATGGTGCGCATCCAATAAACCAAGTATTAACCAAATCCAAGCGGGGTAAAGGGTTTCAAAAAGCTTTTATCTAAGCCCAACTGATCCATAACATGAAAAACCAAAAAGTCCGTTTTTCATCAAAAGTCATGCTGAAAAAAATGGTGGGAACCGGTTTTAAAGTATGGTGACGTACTATCCAATGGTGCGCATCCAATAAACCAAGTATTAACCAAATCCAAGCGGGGTAAAGGGTTTCAAAAAGCTTTTATCTAAGCCCAACTGATCCATAACATGAAAAACCAAAAAGTCCGTTTTTCATCAAAAGTCATGCTGAAAAAAATGGTGGGAACCGGTTTTAAAGTATGGTGACGTACTATCCAATGGTGCGCATCCAATAAACCAAGTATTAACCAAATCCAAGCGGGGTAAAGGGTTTCAAAAAGCTTTTATCTAAGCCCAACTGATCCATAACATGAAAAACCAAAAAGTCCGTTTTTCATCAAAAGTCATGCTGAAAAAAATGGTGGGAACCGGTTTTAAAGTATGGTGACGTACTATCCAATGGTGCGCATCCAATAAACCAAGTATTAACCAAATCCAAGCGGGGTAAAGGGTTTCAAAAAGCTTTTATCTAAGCCCAACTGATCCATAACATGAAAAACCAAAAAGTCCGTTTTTCATCAAAAGTCATGCTGAAAAAAATGGTGGGAACCGGTTTTAAAGTATGGTGACGTACTATCCAATGGTGCGCATCCAATAAACCAAGTATTAACCAAATCCAAGCGGGGTAAAGGGTTTCAAAAAGCTTTTATCTAAGCCCAACTGATCCATAACATGAAAAACCAAAAAGTCCGTTTTTCATCAAAAGTCATGCTGAAAAAAATGGTGGGAACCGGTTTTAAAGTATGGTGACGTACTATCCAATGGTGCGCATCCAATAAACCAAGTATTAACCAAATCCAAGCGGGGTAAAGGGTTTCAAAAAGCTTTTATCTAAGCCCAACTGATCCATAACATGAAAAACCAAAAAGTCCGTTTTTCATCAAAAGTCATGCTGAAAAAAATGGTGGGAACCGGTTTTAAAGTATGGTGACGTACTATCCAATGGTGCGCATCCAATAAACCAAGTATTAACCAAATCCAAGCGGGGTAAAGGGTTTCAAAAAGCTTTTATCTAAGCCCAACTGATCCATAACATGAAAAACCAAAAAGTCCGTTTTTCATCAAAAGTCATGCTGAAAAAAATGGTGGGAACCGGTTTTAAAGTATGGTGACGTACTATCCAATGGTGCGCATCCAATAAACCAAGTATTAACCAAATCCAAGCGGGGTAAAGGGTTTCAAAAAGCTTTTATCTAAGCCCAACTGATCCATAACATGAAAAACCAAAAAGTCCGTTTTTCATCAAAAGTCATGCTGAAAAAAATGGTGGGAACCGGTTTTAAAGTATGGTGACGTACTATCCAATGGTGCGCATCCAATAAACCAAGTATTAACCAAATCCAAGCGGGGTAAAGGGTTTCAAAAAGCTTTTATCTAAGCCCAACTGATCCATAACATGAAAAACCAAAAAGTCCGTTTTTCATCAAAAGTCATGCTGAAAAAAATGGTGGGAACCGGTTTTAAAGTATGGTGACGTACTATCCAATGGTGCGCATCCAATAAACCAAGTATTAACCAAATCCAAGCGGGGTAAAGGGTTTCAAAAAGCTTTTATCTAAGCCCAACTGATCCATAACATGAAAAACCAAAAAGTCCGTTTTTCATCAAAAGTCATGCTGAAAAAAATGGTGGGAACCGGTTTTAAAGTATGGTGACGTACTATCCAATGGTGCGCATCCAATAAACCAAGTATTAACCAAATCCAAGCGGGGTAAAGGGTTTCAAAAAGCTTTTATCTAAGCCCAACTGATCCATAACATGAAAAACCAAAAAGTCCGTTTTTCATCAAAAGTCATGCTGAAAAAAATGGTGGGAACCGGTTTTAAAGTATGGTGACGTACTATCCAATGGTGCGCATCCAATAAACCAAGTATTAACCAAATCCAAGCGGGGTAAAGGGTTTCAAAAAGCTTTTATCTAAGCCCAACTGATCCATAACATGAAAAACCAAAAAGTCCGTTTTTCATCAAAAGTCATGCTGAAAAAAATGGTGGGAACCGGTTTTAAAGTATGGTGACGTACTATCCAATGGTGCGCATCCAATAAACCAAGTATTAACCAAATCCAAGCGGGGTAAAGGGTTTCAAAAAGCTTTTATCTAAGCCCAACTGATCCATAACATGAAAAACCAAAAAGTCCGTTTTTCATCAAAAGTCATGCTGAAAAAAATGGTGGGAACCGGTTTTAAAGTATGGTGACGTACTATCCAATGGTGCGCATCCAATAAACCAAGTATTAACCAAATCCAAGCGGGGTAAAGGGTTTCAAAAAGCTTTTATCTAAGCCCAACTGATCCATAACATGAAAAACCAAAAAGTCCGTTTTTCATCAAAAGTCATGCTGAAAAAAATGGTGGGAACCGGTTTTAAAGTATGGTGACGTACTATCCAATGGTGCGCATCCAATAAACCAAGTATTAACCAAATCCAAGCGGGGTAAAGGGTTTCAAAAAGCTTTTATCTAAGCCCAACTGATCCATAACATGAAAAACCAAAAAGTCCGTTTTTCATCAAAAGTCATGCTGAAAAAAATGGTGGGAACCGGTTTTAAAGTATGGTGACGTACTATCCAATGGTGCGCATCCAATAAACCAAGTATTAACCAAATCCAAGCGGGGTAAAGGGTTTCAAAAAGCTTTTATCTAAGCCCAACTGATCCATAACATGAAAAACCAAAAAGTCCGTTTTTCATCAAAAGTCATGCTGAAAAAAATGGTGGGAACCGGTTTTAAAGTATGGTGACGTACTATCCAATGGTGCGCATCCAATAAACCAAGTATTAACCAAATCCAAGCGGGGTAAAGGGTTTCAAAAAGCTTTTATCTAAGCCCAACTGATCCATAACATGAAAAACCAAAAAGTCCGTTTTTCATCAAAAGTCATGCTGAAAAAAATGGTGGGAACCGGTTTTAAAGTATGGTGACGTACTATCCAATGGTGCGCATCCAATAAACCAAGTATTAACCAAATCCAAGCGGGGTAAAGGGTTTCAAAAAGCTTTTATCTAAGCCCAACTGATCCATAACATGAAAAACCAAAAAGTCCGTTTTTCATCAAAAGTCATGCTGAAAAAAATGGTGGGAACCGGTTTTAAAGTATGGTGACGTACTATCCAATGGTGCGCATCCAATAAACCAAGTATTAACCAAATCCAAGCGGGGTAAAGGGTTTCAAAAAGCTTTTATCTAAGCCCAACTGATCCATAACATGAAAAACCAAAAAGTCCGTTTTTCATCAAAAGTCATGCTGAAAAAAATGGTGGGAACCGGTTTTAAAGTATGGTGACGTACTATCCAATGGTGCGCATCCAATAAACCAAGTATTAACCAAATCCAAGCGGGGTAAAGGGTTTCAAAAAGCTTTTATCTAAGCCCAACTGATCCATAACATGAAAAACCAAAAAGTCCGTTTTTCATCAAAAGTCATGCTGAAAAAAATGGTGGGAACCGGTTTTAAAGTATGGTGACGTACTATCCAATGGTGCGCATCCAATAAACCAAGTATTAACCAAATCCAAGCGGGGTAAAGGGTTTCAAAAAGCTTTTATCTAAGCCCAACTGATCCATAACATGAAAAACCAAAAAGTCCGTTTTTCATCAAAAGTCATGCTGAAAAAAATGGTGGGAACCGGTTTTAAAGTATGGTGACGTACTATCCAATGGTGCGCATCCAATAAACCAAGTATTAACCAAATCCAAGCGGGGTAAAGGGTTTCAAAAAGCTTTTATCTAAGCCCAACTGATCCATAACATGAAAAACCAAAAAGTCCGTTTTTCATCAAAAGTCATGCTGAAAAAAATGGTGGGAACCGGTTTTAAAGTATGGTGACGTACTATCCAATGGTGCGCATCCAATAAACCAAGTATTAACCAAATCCAAGCGGGGTAAAGGGTTTCAAAAAGCTTTTATCTAAGCCCAACTGATCCATAACATGAAAAACCAAAAAGTCCGTTTTTCATCAAAAGTCATGCTGAAAAAAATGGTGGGAACCGGTTTTAAAGTATGGTGACGTACTATCCAATGGTGCGCATCCAATAAACCAAGTATTAACCAAATCCAAGCGGGGTAAAGGGTTTCAAAAAGCTTTTATCTAAGCCCAACTGATCCATAACATGAAAAACCAAAAAGTCCGTTTTTCATCAAAAGTCATGCTGAAAAAAATGGTGGGAACCGGTTTTAAAGTATGGTGACGTACTATCCAATGGTGCGCATCCAATAAACCAAGTATTAACCAAATCCAAGCGGGGTAAAGGGTTTCAAAAAGCTTTTATCTAAGCCCAACTGATCCATAACATGAAAAACCAAAAAGTCCGTTTTTCATCAAAAGTCATGCTGAAAAAAATGGTGGGAACCGGTTTTAAAGTATGGTGACGTACTATCCAATGGTGCGCATCCAATAAACCAAGTATTAACCAAATCCAAGCGGGGTAAAGGGTTTCAAAAAGCTTTTATCTAAGCCCAACTGATCCATAACATGAAAAACCAAAAAGTCCGTTTTTCATCAAAAGTCATGCTGAAAAAAATGGTGGGAACCGGTTTTAAAGTATGGTGACGTACTATCCAATGGTGCGCATCCAATAAACCAAGTATTAACCAAATCCAAGCGGGGTAAAGGGTTTCAAAAAGCTTTTATCTAAGCCCAACTGATCCATAACATGAAAAACCAAAAAGTCCGTTTTTCATCAAAAGTCATGCTGAAAAAAATGGTGGGAACCGGTTTTAAAGTATGGTGACGTACTATCCAATGGTGCGCATCCAATAAACCAAGTATTAACCAAATCCAAGCGGGGTAAAGGGTTTCAAAAAGCTTTTATCTAAGCCCAACTGATCCATAACATGAAAAACCAAAAAGTCCGTTTTTCATCAAAAGTCATGCTGAAAAAAATGGTGGGAACCGGTTTTAAAGTATGGTGACGTACTATCCAATGGTGCGCATCCAATAAACCAAGTATTAACCAAATCCAAGCGGGGTAAAGGGTTTCAAAAAGCTTTTATCTAAGCCCAACTGATCCATAACATGAAAAACCAAAAAGTCCGTTTTTCATCAAAAGTCATGCTGAAAAAAATGGTGGGAACCGGTTTTAAAGTATGGTGACGTACTATCCAATGGTGCGCATCCAATAAACCAAGTATTAACCAAATCCAAGCGGGGTAAAGGGTTTCAAAAAGCTTTTATCTAAGCCCAACTGATCCATAACATGAAAAACCAAAAAGTCCGTTTTTCATCAAAAGTCATGCTGAAAAAAATGGTGGGAACCGGTTTTAAAGTATGGTGACGTACTATCCAATGGTGCGCATCCAATAAACCAAGTATTAACCAAATCCAAGCGGGGTAAAGGGTTTCAAAAAGCTTTTATCTAAGCCCAACTGATCCATAACATGAAAAACCAAAAAGTCCGTTTTTCATCAAAAGTCATGCTGAAAAAAATGGTGGGAACCGGTTTTAAAGTATGGTGACGTACTATCCAATGGTGCGCATCCAATAAACCAAGTATTAACCAAATCCAAGCGGGGTAAAGGGTTTCAAAAAGCTTTTATCTAAGCCCAACTGATCCATAACATGAAAAACCAAAAAGTCCGTTTTTCATCAAAAGTCATGCTGAAAAAAATGGTGGGAACCGGTTTTAAAGTATGGTGACGTACTATCCAATGGTGCGCATCCAATAAACCAAGTATTAACCAAATCCAAGCGGGGTAAAGGGTTTCAAAAAGCTTTTATCTAAGCCCAACTGATCCATAACATGAAAAACCAAAAAGTCCGTTTTTCATCAAAAGTCATGCTGAAAAAAATGGTGGGAACCGGTTTTAAAGTATGGTGACGTACTATCCAATGGTGCGCATCCAATAAACCAAGTATTAACCAAATCCAAGCGGGGTAAAGGGTTTCAAAAAGCTTTTATCTAAGCCCAACTGATCCATAACATGAAAAACCAAAAAGTCCGTTTTTCATCAAAAGTCATGCTGAAAAAAATGGTGGGAACCGGTTTTAAAGTATGGTGACGTACTATCCAATGGTGCGCATCCAATAAACCAAGTATTAACCAAATCCAAGCGGGGTAAAGGGTTTCAAAAAGCTTTTATCTAAGCCCAACTGATCCATAACATGAAAAACCAAAAAGTCCGTTTTTCATCAAAAGTCATGCTGAAAAAAATGGTGGGAACCGGTTTTAAAGTATGGTGACGTACTATCCAATGGTGCGCATCCAATAAACCAAGTATTAACCAAATCCAAGCGGGGTAAAGGGTTTCAAAAAGCTTTTATCTAAGCCCAACTGATCCATAACATGAAAAACCAAAAAGTCCGTTTTTCATCAAAAGTCATGCTGAAAAAAATGGTGGGAACCGGTTTTAAAGTATGGTGACGTACTATCCAATGGTGCGCATCCAATAAACCAAGTATTAACCAAATCCAAGCGGGGTAAAGGGTTTCAAAAAGCTTTTATCTAAGCCCAACTGATCCATAACATGAAAAACCAAAAAGTCCGTTTTTCATCAAAAGTCATGCTGAAAAAAATGGTGGGAACCGGTTTTAAAGTATGGTGACGTACTATCCAATGGTGCGCATCCAATAAACCAAGTATTAACCAAATCCAAGCGGGGTAAAGGGTTTCAAAAAGCTTTTATCTAAGCCCAACTGATCCATAACATGAAAAACCAAAAAGTCCGTTTTTCATCAAAAGTCATGCTGAAAAAAATGGTGGGAACCGGTTTTAAAGTATGGTGACGTACTATCCAATGGTGCGCATCCAATAAACCAAGTATTAACCAAATCCAAGCGGGGTAAAGGGTTTCAAAAAGCTTTTATCTAAGCCCAACTGATCCATAACATGAAAAACCAAAAAGTCCGTTTTTCATCAAAAGTCATGCTGAAAAAAATGGTGGGAACCGGTTTTAAAGTATGGTGACGTACTATCCAATGGTGCGCATCCAATAAACCAAGTATTAACCAAATCCAAGCGGGGTAAAGGGTTTCAAAAAGCTTTTATCTAAGCCCAACTGATCCATAACATGAAAAACCAAAAAGTCCGTTTTTCATCAAAAGTCATGCTGAAAAAAATGGTGGGAACCGGTTTTAAAGTATGGTGACGTACTATCCAATGGTGCGCATCCAATAAACCAAGTATTAACCAAATCCAAGCGGGGTAAAGGGTTTCAAAAAGCTTTTATCTAAGCCCAACTGATCCATAACATGAAAAACCAAAAAGTCCGTTTTTCATCAAAAGTCATGCTGAAAAAAATGGTGGGAACCGGTTTTAAAGTATGGTGACGTACTATCCAATGGTGCGCATCCAATAAACCAAGTATTAACCAAATCCAAGCGGGGTAAAGGGTTTCAAAAAGCTTTTATCTAAGCCCAACTGATCCATAACATGAAAAACCAAAAAGTCCGTTTTTCATCAAAAGTCATGCTGAAAAAAATGGTGGGAACCGGTTTTAAAGTATGGTGACGTACTATCCAATGGTGCGCATCCAATAAACCAAGTATTAACCAAATCCAAGCGGGGTAAAGGGTTTCAAAAAGCTTTTATCTAAGCCCAACTGATCCATAACATGAAAAACCAAAAAGTCCGTTTTTCATCAAAAGTCATGCTGAAAAAAATGGTGGGAACCGGTTTTAAAGTATGGTGACGTACTATCCAATGGTGCGCATCCAATAAACCAAGTATTAACCAAATCCAAGCGGGGTAAAGGGTTTCAAAAAGCTTTTATCTAAGCCCAACTGATCCATAACATGAAAAACCAAAAAGTCCGTTTTTCATCAAAAGTCATGCTGAAAAAAATGGTGGGAACCGGTTTTAAAGTATGGTGACGTACTATCCAATGGTGCGCATCCAATAAACCAAGTATTAACCAAATCCAAGCGGGGTAAAGGGTTTCAAAAAGCTTTTATCTAAGCCCAACTGATCCATAACATGAAAAACCAAAAAGTCCGTTTTTCATCAAAAGTCATGCTGAAAAAAATGGTGGGAACCGGTTTTAAAGTATGGTGACGTACTATCCAATGGTGCGCATCCAATAAACCAAGTATTAACCAAATCCAAGCGGGGTAAAGGGTTTCAAAAAGCTTTTATCTAAGCCCAACTGATCCATAACATGAAAAACCAAAAAGTCCGTTTTTCATCAAAAGTCATGCTGAAAAAAATGGTGGGAACCGGTTTTAAAGTATGGTGACGTACTATCCAATGGTGCGCATCCAATAAACCAAGTATTAACCAAATCCAAGCGGGGTAAAGGGTTTCAAAAAGCTTTTATCTAAGCCCAACTGATCCATAACATGAAAAACCAAAAAGTCCGTTTTTCATCAAAAGTCATGCTGAAAAAAATGGTGGGAACCGGTTTTAAAGTATGGTGACGTACTATCCAATGGTGCGCATCCAATAAACCAAGTATTAACCAAATCCAAGCGGGGTAAAGGGTTTCAAAAAGCTTTTATCTAAGCCCAACTGATCCATAACATGAAAAACCAAAAAGTCCGTTTTTCATCAAAAGTCATGCTGAAAAAAATGGTGGGAACCGGTTTTAAAGTATGGTGACGTACTATCCAATGGTGCGCATCCAATAAACCAAGTATTAACCAAATCCAAGCGGGGTAAAGGGTTTCAAAAAGCTTTTATCTAAGCCCAACTGATCCATAACATGAAAAACCAAAAAGTCCGTTTTTCATCAAAAGTCATGCTGAAAAAAATGGTGGGAACCGGTTTTAAAGTATGGTGACGTACTATCCAATGGTGCGCATCCAATAAACCAAGTATTAACCAAATCCAAGCGGGGCTAAAGGGTTTCAAAAAGCTTTTATCTAAGCCCAACTGATCCATAACATGAAAAACCAAAAAGTCCGTTTTTCATCAAAAGTCATGCTGAAAAAAATGGTGGGAACCGGTTTTAAAGTATGGTGACGTACTATCCAATGGTGCGCATCCAATAAACCAAGTATTAACCAAATCCAAGCGGGGTAAAGGGTTTCAAAAAGCTTTTATCTAAGCCCAACTGATCCATAACATGAAAAACCAAAAAGTCCGTTTTTCATCAAAAGTCATGCTGAAAAAAATGGTGGGAACCGGTTTTAAAGTATGGTGACGTACTATCCAATGGTGCGCATCCAATAAACCAAGTATTAACCAAATCCAAGCGGGGTAAAGGGTTTCAAAAAGCTTTTATCTAAGCCCAACTGATCCATAACATGAAAAACCAAAAAGTCCGTTTTTCATCAAAAGTCATGCTGAAAAAAATGGTGGGAACCGGTTTTAAAGTATGGTGACGTACTATCCAATGGTGCGCATCCAATAAACCAAGTATTAACCAAATCCAAGCGGGGTAAAGGGTTTCAAAAAGCTTTTATCTAAGCCCAACTGATCCATAACATGAAAAACCAAAAAGTCCGTTTTTCATCAAAAGTCATGCTGAAAAAAATGGTGGGAACCGGTTTTAAAGTATGGTGACGTACTATCCAATGGTGCGCATCCAATAAACCAAGTATTAACCAAATCCAAGCGGGGTAAAGGGTTTCAAAAAGCTTTTATCTAAGCCCAACTGATCCATAACATGAAAAACCAAAAAGTCCGTTTTTCATCAAAAGTCATGCTGAAAAAAATGGTGGGAACCGGTTTTAAAGTATGGTGACGTACTATCCAATGGTGCGCATCCAATAAACCAAGTATTAACCAAATCCAAGCGGGGTAAAGGGTTTCAAAAAGCTTTTATCTAAGCCCAACTGATCCATAACATGAAAAACCAAAAAGTCCGTTTTTCATCAAAAGTCATGCTGAAAAAAATGGTGGGAACCGGTTTTAAAGTATGGTGACGTACTATCCAATGGTGCGCATCCAATAAACCAAGTATTAACCAAATCCAAGCGGGGTAAAGGGTTTCAAAAAGCTTTTATCTAAGCCCAACTGATCCATAACATGAAAAACCAAAAAGTCCGTTTTTCATCAAAAGTCATGCTGAAAAAAATGGTGGGAACCGGTTTTAAAGTATGGTGACGTACTATCCAATGGTGCGCATCCAATAAACCAAGTATTAACCAAATCCAAGCGGGGTAAAGGGTTTCAAAAAGCTTTTATCTAAGCCCAACTGATCCATAACATGAAAAACCAAAAAGTCCGTTTTTCATCAAAAGTCATGCTGAAAAAAATGGTGGGAACCGGTTTTAAAGTATGGTGACGTACTATCCAATGGTGCGCATCCAATAAACCAAGTATTAACCAAATCCAAGCGGGGTAAAGGGTTTCAAAAAGCTTTTATCTAAGCCCAACTGATCCATAACATGAAAAACCAAAAAGTCCGTTTTTCATCAAAAGTCATGCTGAAAAAAATGGTGGGAACCGGTTTTAAAGTATGGTGACGTACTATCCAATGGTGCGCATCCAATAAACCAAGTATTAACCAAATCCAAGCGGGGTAAAGGGTTTCAAAAAGCTTTTATCTAAGCCCAACTGATCCATAACATGAAAAACCAAAAAGTCCGTTTTTCATCAAAAGTCATGCTGAAAAAAATGGTGGGAACCGGTTTTAAAGTATGGTGACGTACTATCCAATGGTGCGCATCCAATAAACCAAGTATTAACCAAATCCAAGCGGGGTAAAGGGTTTCAAAAAGCTTTTATCTAAGCCCAACTGATCCATAACATGAAAAACCAAAAAGTCCGTTTTTCATCAAAAGTCATGCTGAAAAAAATGGTGGGAACCGGTTTTAAAGTATGGTGACGTACTATCCAATGGTGCGCATCCAATAAACCAAGTATTAACCAAATCCAAGCGGGGTAAAGGGTTTCAAAAAGCTTTTATCTAAGCCCAACTGATCCATAACATGAAAAACCAAAAAGTCCGTTTTTCATCAAAAGTCATGCTGAAAAAAATGGTGGGAACCGGTTTTAAAGTATGGTGACGTACTATCCAATGGTGCGCATCCAATAAACCAAGTATTAACCAAATCCAAGCGGGGTAAAGGGTTTCAAAAAGCTTTTATCTAAGCCCAACTGATCCATAACATGAAAAACCAAAAAGTCCGTTTTTCATCAAAAGTCATGCTGAAAAAAATGGTGGGAACCGGTTTTAAAGTATGGTGACGTACTATCCAATGGTGCGCATCCAATAAACCAAGTATTAACCAAATCCAAGCGGGGTAAAGGGTTTCAAAAAGCTTTTATCTAAGCCCAACTGATCCATAACATGAAAAACCAAAAAGTCCGTTTTTCATCAAAAGTCATGCTGAAAAAAATGGTGGGAACCGGTTTTAAAGTATGGTGACGTACTATCCAATGGTGCGCATCCAATAAACCAAGTATTAACCAAATCCAAGCGGGGTAAAGGGTTTCAAAAAGCTTTTATCTAAGCCCAACTGATCCATAACATGAAAAACCAAAAAGTCCGTTTTTCATCAAAAGTCATGCTGAAAAAAATGGTGGGAACCGGTTTTAAAGTATGGTGACGTACTATCCAATGGTGCGCATCCAATAAACCAAGTATTAACCAAATCCAAGCGGGGTAAAGGGTTTCAAAAAGCTTTTATCTAAGCCCAACTGATCCATAACATGAAAAACCAAAAAGTCCGTTTTTCATCAAAAGTCATGCTGAAAAAAATGGTGGGAACCGGTTTTAAAGTATGGTGACGTACTATCCAATGGTGCGCATCCAATAAACCAAGTATTAACCAAATCCAAGCGGGGTAAAGGGTTTCAAAAAGCTTTTATCTAAGCCCAACTGATCCATAACATGAAAAACCAAAAAGTCCGTTTTTCATCAAAAGTCATGCTGAAAAAAATGGTGGGAACCGGTTTTAAAGTATGGTGACGTACTATCCAATGGTGCGCATCCAATAAACCAAGTATTAACCAAATCCAAGCGGGGTAAAGGGTTTCAAAAAGCTTTTATCTAAGCCCAACTGATCCATAACATGAAAAACCAAAAAGTCCGTTTTTCATCAAAAGTCATGCTGAAAAAAATGGTGGGAACCGGTTTTAAAGTATGGTGACGTACTATCCAATGGTGCGCATCCAATAAACCAAGTATTAACCAAATCCAAGCGGGGTAAAGGGTTTCAAAAAGCTTTTATCTAAGCCCAACTGATCCATAACATGAAAAACCAAAAAGTCCGTTTTTCATCAAAAGTCATGCTGAAAAAAATGGTGGGAACCGGTTTTAAAGTATGGTGACGTACTATCCAATGGTGCGCATCCAATAAACCAAGTATTAACCAAATCCAAGCGGGGTAAAGGGTTTCAAAAAGCTTTTATCTAAGCCCAACTGATCCATAACATGAAAAACCAAAAAGTCCGTTTTTCATCAAAAGTCATGCTGAAAAAAATGGTGGGAACCGGTTTTAAAGTATGGTGACGTACTATCCAATGGTGCGCATCCAATAAACCAAGTATTAACCAAATCCAAGCGGGGTAAAGGGTTTCAAAAAGCTTTTATCTAAGCCCAACTGATCCATAACATGAAAAACCAAAAAGTCCGTTTTTCATCAAAAGTCATGCTGAAAAAAATGGTGGGAACCGGTTTTAAAGTATGGTGACGTACTATCCAATGGTGCGCATCCAATAAACCAAGTATTAACCAAATCCAAGCGGGGTAAAGGGTTTCAAAAAGCTTTTATCTAAGCCCAACTGATCCATAACATGAAAAACCAAAAAGTCCGTTTTTCATCAAAAGTCATGCTGAAAAAAATGGTGGGAACCGGTTTTAAAGTATGGTGACGTACTATCCAATGGTGCGCATCCAATAAACCAAGTATTAACCAAATCCAAGCGGGGTAAAGGGTTTCAAAAAGCTTTTATCTAAGCCCAACTGATCCATAACATGAAAAACCAAAAAGTCCGTTTTTCATCAAAAGTCATGCTGAAAAAAATGGTGGGAACCGGTTTTAAAGTATGGTGACGTACTATCCAATGGTGCGCATCCAATAAACCAAGTATTAACCAAATCCAAGCGGGGTAAAGGGTTTCAAAAAGCTTTTATCTAAGCCCAACTGATCCATAACATGAAAAACCAAAAAGTCCGTTTTTCATCAAAAGTCATGCTGAAAAAAATGGTGGGAACCGGTTTTAAAGTATGGTGACGTACTATCCAATGGTGCGCATCCAATAAACCAAGTATTAACCAAATCCAAGCGGGGTAAAGGGTTTCAAAAAGCTTTTATCTAAGCCCAACTGATCCATAACATGAAAAACCAAAAAGTCCGTTTTTCATCAAAAGTCATGCTGAAAAAAATGGTGGGAACCGGTTTTAAAGTATGGTGACGTACGCATCCAATAAACCAAGTATTAACCAAATCCAAGCGGGGTAAAGGGTTTCAACAGCTTTTATCTAAGCCCAACTGATCCATAACATGAAAAACCAAAAAGTCCGTTTTTCATCAAAAGTCATGCTGAAAAAAATGGTGGGAACCGGTTTTAAAGTATGGTGACGTACTATCCAATGGTGCGCATCCAATAAACCAAGTATTAACCAAATCCAAGCGGGGTAAAGGGTTTCAAAAAGCTTTTATCTAAGCCCAACTGATCCATAACATGAAAAACCAAAAAGTCCGTTTTTCATCAAAAGTCATGCTGAAAAAAATGGTGGGAACCGGTTTTAAAGTATGGTGACGTACTATCCAATGGTGCGCATCCAATAAACCAAGTATTAACCAAATCCAAGCGGGGTAAAGGGTTTCAACAGCTTTTATCTAAGCCCAACTGATCCATAACATGAAAAACCAAAAAGTCCGTTTTTCATCAAAAGTCATGCTGAAAAAAATGGTGGGAACCGGTTTTAAAGTATGGTGACGTACTATCCAATGGTGCGCATCCAATAAACCAAGTATTAACCAAATCCAAGCGGGGTAAAGGGTTTCAAAAAGCTTTTATCTAAGCCCAACTGATCCATAACATGAAAAACCAAAAAGTCCGTTTTTCATCAAAAGTCATGCTGAAAAAAATGGTGGGAACCGGTTTTAAAGTATGGTGACGTACTATCCAATGGTGCGCATCCAATAAACCAAGTATTAACCAAATCCAAGCGGGGTAAAGGGTTTCAACAGCTTTTATCTAAGCCCAACTGATCCATAACATGAAAAACCAAAAAGTCCGTTTTTCATCAAAAGTCATGCTGAAAAAAATGGTGGGAACCGGTTTTAAAGTATGGTGACGTACTATCCAATGGTGCGCATCCAATAAACCAAGTATTAACCAAATCCAAGCGGGGTAAAGGGTTTCAAAAAGCTTTTATCTAAGCCCAACTGATCCATAACATGAAAAACCAAAAAGTCCGTTTTTCATCAAAAGTCATGCTGAAAAAAATGGTGGGAACCGGTTTTAAAGTATGGTGACGTACTATCCAATGGTGCGCATCCAATAAACCAAGTATTAACCAAATCCAAGCGGGGTAAAGGGTTTCAACAGCTTTTATCTAAGCCCAACTGATCCATAACATGAAAAACCAAAAAGTCCGTTTTTCATCAAAAGTCATGCTGAAAAAAATGGTGGGAACCGGTTTTAAAGTATGGTGACGTACTATCCAATGGTGCGCATCCAATAAACCAAGTATTAACCAAATCCAAGCGGGGTAAAGGGTTTCAAAAAGCTTTTATCTAAGCCCAACTGATCCATAACATGAAAAACCAAAAAGTCCGTTTTTCATCAAAAGTCATGCTGAAAAAAATGGTGGGAACCGGTTTTAAAGTATGGTGACGTACTATCCAATGGTGCGCATCCAATAAACCAAGTATTAACCAAATCCAAGCGGGGTAAAGGGTTTCAACAGCTTTTATCTAAGCCCAACTGATCCATAACATGAAAAACCAAAAAGTCCGTTTTTCATCAAAAGTCATGCTGAAAAAAATGGTGGGAACCGGTTTTAAAGTATGGTGACGTACTATCCAATGGTGCGCATCCAATAAACCAAGTATTAACCAAATCCAAGCGGGGTAAAGGGTTTCAAAAAGCTTTTATCTAAGCCCAACTGATCCATAACATGAAAAACCAAAAAGTCCGTTTTTCATCAAAAGTCATGCTGAAAAAAATGGTGGGAACCGGTTTTAAAGTATGGTGACGTACTATCCAATGGTGCGCATCCAATAAACCAAGTATTAACCAAATCCAAGCGGGGTAAAGGGTTTCAACAGCTTTTATCTAAGCCCAACTGATCCATAACATGAAAAACCAAAAAGTCCGTTTTTCATCAAAAGTCATGCTGAAAAAAATGGTGGGAACCGGTTTTAAAGTATGGTGACGTACTATCCAATGGTGCGCATCCAATAAACCAAGTATTAACCAAATCCAAGCGGGGTAAAGGGTTTCAAAAAGCTTTTATCTAAGCCCAACTGATCCATAACATGAAAAACCAAAAAGTCCGTTTTTCATCAAAAGTCATGCTGAAAAAAATGGTGGGAACCGGTTTTAAAGTATGGTGACGTACTATCCAATGGTGCGCATCCAATAAACCAAGTATTAACCAAATCCAAGCGGGGTAAAGGGTTTCAACAGCTTTTATCTAAGCCCAACTGATCCATAACATGAAAAACCAAAAAGTCCGTTTTTCATCAAAAGTCATGCTGAAAAAAATGGTGGGAACCGGTTTTAAAGTATGGTGACGTACTATCCAATGGTGCGCATCCAATAAACCAAGTATTAACCAAATCCAAGCGGGGTAAAGGGTTTCAAAAAGCTTTTATCTAAGCCCAACTGATCCATAACATGAAAAACCAAAAAGTCCGTTTTTCATCAAAAGTCATGCTGAAAAAAATGGTGGGAACCGGTTTTAAAGTATGGTGACGTACTATCCAATGGTGCGCATCCAATAAACCAAGTATTAACCAAATCCAAGCGGGGTAAAGGGTTTCAACAGCTTTTATCTAAGCCCAACTGATCCATAACATGAAAAACCAAAAAGTCCGTTTTTCATCAAAAGTCATGCTGAAAAAAATGGTGGGAACCGGTTTTAAAGTATGGTGACGTACTATCCAATGGTGCGCATCCAATAAACCAAGTATTAACCAAATCCAAGCGGGGTAAAGGGTTTCAAAAAGCTTTTATCTAAGCCCAACTGATCCATAACATGAAAAACCAAAAAGTCCGTTTTTCATCAAAAGTCATGCTGAAAAAAATGGTGGGAACCGGTTTTAAAGTATGGTGACGTACTATCCAATGGTGCGCATCCAATAAACCAAGTATTAACCAAATCCAAGCGGGGTAAAGGGTTTCAACAGCTTTTATCTAAGCCCAACTGATGCATAACATGAAAAACCAAAAAGTCCGTTTTTCATCAAAAGTCATGCTGAAAAAAATGGTGGGAACCGGTTTTAAAGTATGGTGACGTACTATCCAATGGTGCGCATCCAATAAACCAAGTATTAACCAAATCCAAGCGGGGTAAAGGGTTTCAAAAAGCTTTTATCTAAGCCCAACTGATCCATAACATGAAAAACCAAAAAGTCCGTTTTTCATCAAAAGTCATGCTGAAAAAAATGGTGGGAACCGGTTTTAAAGTATGGTGACGTACTATCCAATGGTGCGCATCCAATAAACCAAGTATTAACCAAATCCAAGCGGGGTAAAGGGTTTCAACAGCTTTTATCTAAGCCCAACTGATCCATAACATGAAAAACCAAAAAGTCCGTTTTTCATCAAAAGTCATGCTGAAAAAAATGGTGGGAACCGGTTTTAAAGTATGGTGACGTACTATCCAATGGTGCGCATCCAATAAACCAAGTATTAACCAAATCCAAGCGGGGTAAAGGGTTTCAAAAAGCTTTTATCTAAGCCCAACTGATCCATAACATGAAAAACCAAAAAGTCCGTTTTTCATCAAAAGTCATGCTGAAAAAAATGGTGGGAACCGGTTTTAAAGTATGGTGACGTACTATCCAATGGTGCGCATCCAATAAACCAAGTATTAACCAAATCCAAGCGGGGTAAAGGGTTTCAACAGCTTTTATCTAAGCCCAACTGATCCATAACATGAAAAACCAAAAAGTCCGTTTTTCATCAAAAGTCATGCTGAAAAAAATGGTGGGAACCGGTTTTAAAGTATGGTGACGTACTATCCAATGGTGCGCATCCAATAAACCAAGTATTAACCAAATCCAAGCGGGGTAAAGGGTTTCAAAAAGCTTTTATCTAAGCCCAACTGATCCATAACATGAAAAACCAAAAAGTCCGTTTTTCATCAAAAGTCATGCTGAAAAAAATGGTGGGAACCGGTTTTAAAGTATGGTGACGTACTATCCAATGGTGCGCATCCAATAAACCAAGTATTAACCAAATCCAAGCGGGGTAAAGGGTTTCAACAGCTTTTATCTAAGCCCAACTGATCCATAACATGAAAAACCAAAAAGTCCGTTTTTCATCAAAAGTCATGCTGAAAAAAATGGTGGGAACCGGTTTTAAAGTATGGTGACGTACTATCCAATGGTGCGCATCCAATAAACCAAGTATTAACCAAATCCAAGCGGGGGTAAAGGGTTTCAAAAAGCTTTTATCTAAGCCCAACTGATCCATAACATGAAAAACCAAAAAGTCCGTTTTTCATCAAAAGTCATGCTGAAAAAAATGGTGGGAACCGGTTTTAAAGTATGGTGACGTACTATCCAATGGTGCGCATCCAATAAACCAAGTATTAACCAAATCCAAGCGGGGTAAAGGGTTTCAACAGCTTTTATCTAAGCCCAACTGATCCATAACATGAAAAACCAAAAAGTCCGTTTTTCATCAAAAGTCATGCTGAAAAAAATGGTGGGAACCGGTTTTAAAGTATGGTGACGTACTATCCAATGGTGCGCATCCAATAAACCAAGTATTAACCAAATCCAAGCGGGGTAAAGGGTTTCAAAAAGCTTTTATCTAAGCCCAACTGATCCATAACATGAAAAACCAAAAAGTCCGTTTTTCATCAAAAGTCATGCTGAAAAAAATGGTGGGAACCGGTTTTAAAGTATGGTGACGTACTATCCAATGGTGCGCATCCAATAAACCAAGTATTAACCAAATCCAAGCGGGGTAAAGGGTTTCAACAGCTTTTATCTAAGCCCAACTGATCCATAACATGAAAAACCAAAAAGTCCGTTTTTCATCAAAAGTCATGCTGAAAAAAATGGTGGGAACCGGTTTTAAAGTATGGTGACGTACTATCCAATGGTGCGCATCCAATAAACCAAGTATTAACCAAATCCAAGCGGGGTAAAGGGTTTCAAAAGCTTTTATCTAAGCCCAACTGATCCATAACATGAAAAACCAAAAAGTCCGTTTTTCATCAAAAGTCATGCTGAAAAAAATGGTGGGAACCGGTTTTAAAGTATGGTGACGTACTATCCAATGGTGCGCATCCAATAAACCAAGTATTAACCAAATCCAAGCGGGGTAAAGGGTTTCAAAAGCTTTTATCTAAGCCCAACTGATCCATAACATGAAAAACCAAAAAGTCCGTTTTTCATCAAAAGTCATGCTGAAAAAAATGGTGGGAACCGGTTTTAAAGTATGGTGACGTACTATCCAATGGTGCGCATCCAATAAACCAAGTATTAACCAAATCCAAGCGGGGTAAAGGGTTTCAAACAGCTTTTATCTAAGCCCAACTGATCCATAACATGAAAAACCAAAAAGTCCGTTTTTCATCAAAAGTCATGCTGAAAAAAATGGTGGGAACCGGTTTTAAAGTATGGTGACGTACTATCCAATGGTGCGCATCCAATAAACCAAGTATTAACCAAATCCAAGCGGGGTAAAGGGTTTCAAAAGCTTTTATCTAAGCCCAACTGATCCATAACATGAAAAACCAAAAAGTCCGTTTTTCATCAAAAGTCATGCTGAAAAAATGGTGGGAACCGGTTTTAAAGTATGGTGACGTACTATCCAATGGTGCGCATCCAATAAACCAAGTATTAACCAAATCCAAGCGGGGTAAAGGGTTTCAAAAAGCTTTTATCTAAGCCCAACTGATCCATAACATGAAAAACCAAAAAGTCCGTTTTTCATCAAAAGTCATGCTGAAAAAAATGGTGGGAACCGGTTTTAAAGTATGGTGACGTACTATCCAATGGTGCGCATCCAATAAACCAAGTATTAACCAAATCCAAGCGGGGTAAAGGGTTTCAAAAAGCTTTTATCTAAGCCCAACTGATCCATAACATGAAAAACCAAAAAGTCCGTTTTTCATCAAAAGTCATGCTGAAAAAAATGGTGGGAACCGGTTTTAAAGTATGGTGACGTACTATCCAATGGTGCGCATCCAATAAACCAAGTATTAACCAAATCCAAGCGGGGTAAAGGGTTTCAAAAGCTTTTATCTAAGCCCAACTGATCCATAACATGAAAAACCAAAAAGTCCGTTTTTCATCAAAAGTCATGCTGAAAAAATGGTGGGAACCGGTTTTAAAGTATGGTGACGTACTATCCAATGGTGCGCATCCAATAAACCAAGTATTAACCAAATCCAAGCGGGGTAAAGGGTTTCAAAAGCTTTTATCTAAGCCCAACTGATCCATAACATGAAAAACCAAAAAGTCCGTTTTTCATCAAAAGTCATGCTGAAAAAATGGTGGGAACCGGTTTTAAAGTATGGTGACGTACTATCCAATGGTGCGCATCCAATAAACCAAGTATTAACCAAATCCAAGCGGGGTAAAGGGTTTCAAAAAGCTTTTATCTAAGCCCAACTGATCCATAACATGAAAAACCAAAAAGTCCGTTTTTCATCA
>JARLTB010000358.1:1312500-1318031 GCA_030141615.1 Unio pictorum | reverse complement strand
ATCCAAGCGGGGTAAAGGGTTTCAACAGCTTGTATCTAAGCCCAACTGATCCATAACATGAAAAAGCAAAAAGTCCCTTTTTCATCAAAAGTCATGCTGAAAAAAATGGTGGGAACCGGTTTTAAAGTATGGTGACGTACTATCCAATGGTGCGCATCCAATAAACCAAGTATTAACCAAATCCAAGCGGGGTAAAGGGTTTCAACAGCTTTTATCTAAGCCCAACTGATCCATAACATGAAAAAGCAAAAAGTCCGTTTTTCATCAAAAAATCAAGCTGAAAAAAAATGGTGGGAACCGGTTTTAAAGTATGGTGACGTACTATCCAATGGTGCGCATCCAATAAACCAAGTATTAACCAAATCCAAGCGGGGGTAAAGGGTTTCAACAGCTTGTATCTAAGCCCAACTGATCCATAACATGAAAAAGCAAAAAGTCCCTTTTTCATCAAAAGTCATGCTGAAAAAAATGGTGGGAACCGGTTTTAAAGTATGGTGACGTACTATCCAATGGTGCGCATCCAATAAACCAAGTATTAACCAAATCCAAGCGGGGTAAAGGGTTTCAACAGCTTTTATCTATGCCCAACTGATCCATAACATGAAAAAGCAAAAAGTCCCTTTTTCATCAAAAAATCAAGCTGAAAAAAAATGGTGGGAACCGGTTTTAAAGTATGGTGACGTACTATCCAATGGTGCGCATCCAATAAACCAAGTATTAACCAAATCCAAGCGGGGTAAAGGGTTTCAACAGCTTGTATCTAAGCCCAACTGATCCATAACATGAAAAAGCAAAAAGTCCCTTTTTCATCAAAAGTCATGCTGAAAAAAATGGTGGGAACCGGTTTTAAAGTATGGTGACGTACTATCCAATGGTGCGCATCCAATAAACCAAGTATTAACCAAATCCAAGCGGGGTAAAGGGTTTCAACAGCTTTTATCTATGCCCAACTGATCCATAACATGAAAAAGCAAAAAGTCCGTTTTTCATCAAAAAATCAAGCTGAAAAAAAATGGTGG
Organism: Unio pictorum; assembly: GCA_030141615.1. NCBI lineage: Eukaryota > Metazoa > Mollusca > Bivalvia > Unionida > Unionidae > Unio > Unio pictorum. Next base: position 1,317,012 of record JARLTB010000358.1, on the reverse strand, counting down.
GAACCGGTTTTAAAGTATGGTGACGTACTATCCAATGGTGCGCATCCAATAAACCAAGTATTAACCAAATCCAAGCGGGGTAAAGGGTTTCAACAGCTTGTATCTAAGCCCAACTGATCCATAACATGAAAAAAGCAAAAAGTCCCTTTTTCATCAAAAGTCATGCTGAAAAAAATGGTGGGAACCGGTTTTAAAGTATGGTGACGTACTATCCAATGGTGCGCATCCAATAAACCAAGTATTAACCAAATCCAAGCGGGGTAAAGGGTTTCAACAGCTTTTATCTATGCCCAACTGATCCATAACATGAAAAAGCAAAAAGTCCGTTTTTCATCAAAAAATCAAGCTGAAAAAAAATGGTGGGAACCGGTTTTAAAGTATGGTGACGTACTATCCAATGGTGCGCATCCAATAAACCAAGTATTAACCAAATCCAAGCGGGGTAAAGGGTTTCAACAGCTTGTATCTAAGCCCAACTGATCCATAACATGAAAAAGCAAAAAGTCCCTTTTTCATCAAAAGTCATGCTGAAAAAAATGGTGGGAACCGGTTTTAAAGTATGGTGACGTACTATCCAATGGTGCGCATCCAATAAACCAAGTATTAACCAAATCCAAGCGGGGTAAAGGGTTTCAACAGCTTTTATCTATGCCCAACTGATCCATAACATGAAAAAGCAAAAAGTCCGTTTTTCATCAAAAAATCAAGCTGAAAAAAAATGGTGGGAACCGGTTTTAAAGTATGGTGACGTACTATCCAATGGTGCGCATCCAATAAACCAAGTATTAACCAAATCCAAGCGGGGGTAAAGGGTTTCAACAGCTTGTATCTAAGCCCAACTGATCCATAACATGAAAAAGCAAAAAGTCCCTTTTTCATCAAAAGTCATGCTGAAAAAAATGGTGGGAACCGGTTTTAAAGTATGGTGACGTACTATCCAATGGTGCGCATCCAATAAACCAAGTATTAACCAAATCCAAGCGGGGTAAAGGGTTTCAACAGCTTTTATCTATGCCCAACTGATCCATAACATGAAAAAGCAAAAAGTCCGTTTTTCATCAAAAAATCAAGCTGAAAAAAAATGGTGGGAACCGGTTTTAAAGTATGGTGACGTACTATCCAATGGTGCGCATCCAATAAACCAAGTATTAACCAAATCCAAGCGGGGTAAAGGGTTTCAACAGCTTGTATCTAAGCCCAACTGATCCATAACATGAAAAAGCAAAAAGTCCCTTTTTCATCAAAAGTCATGCTGAAAAAAATGGTGGGAACCGGTTTTAAAGTATGGTGACGTACTATCCAATGGTGCGCATCCAATAAACCAAGTATTAACCAAATCCAAGCGGGGTAAAGGGTTTCAACAGCTTTTATCTATGCCCAACTGATCCATAACATGAAAAAGCAAAAAGTCCGTTTTTCATCAAAAAATCAAGCTGAAAAAAAATGGTGGGAACCGGTTTTAAAGTATGGTGACGTACTATCCAATGGTGCGCATCCAATAAACCAAGTATTAACCAAATCCAAGCGGGGTAAAGGGTTTCAACAGCTTGTATCTAAGCCCAACTGATCCATAACATGAAAAAGCAAAAAGTCCCTTTTTCATCAAAAGTCATGCTGAAAAAAATGGTGGGAACCGGTTTTAAAGTATGGTGACGTACTATCCAATGGTGCGCATCCAATAAACCAAGTATTAACCAAATCCAAGCGGGGTAAAGGGTTTCAACAGCTTGTATCTAAGCCCAACTGATCCATAACATGAAAAAGCAAAAAGTCCCTTTTTCATCAAAAGTCATGCTGAAAAAAATGGTGGGAACCGGTTTTAAAGTATAGTGACGTACTATCCAATGGTGCGCATCCAATAAACCAAGTATTAACCAAATCCAAGCGGGGGTAAAGGGTTTCAACAGCTTTTATCTATGCCCAACTGATCCATAACATGAAAAAGCAAAAAGTCCGTTTTTCATCAAAAAATCAAGCTGAAAAAAAATGGTGGGAACCGGTTTTAAAGTATGGTGACGTACTATCCAATGGTGCGCATCCAATAAACCAAGTATTAACCAAATCCAAGCGGGGTAAAGGGTTTCAACAGCTTGTATCTAAGCCCAACTGATCCATAACATGAAAAAGCAAAAAGTCCCCTTTTTCATCAAAAGTCATGCTGAAAAAAATGGTGGGAACCGGTTTTAAAGTATGGTGACGTACTATCCAATGGTGCGCATCCAATAAACCAAGTATTAACCAAATCCAAGCGGGGTAAAGGGTTTCAACAGCTTTTATCTATGCCCAACTGATCCATAACATGAAAAAGCAAAAAGTCCGTTTTTCATCAAAAAATCAAGCTGAAAAAAAATGGTGGGAACCGGTTTTAAAGTATGGTGACGTACTATCCAATGGTGCGCATCCAATAAACCAAGTATTAACCAAATCCAAGCGGGGGTAAAGGGTTTCAACAGCTTGTATCTAAGCCCAACTGATCCATAACATGAAAAAGCAAAAAGTCCCTTTTTCATCAAAAGTCATGCTGAAAAAAATGGTGGGAACCGGTTTTAAAGTATGGTGACGTACTATCCAATGGTGCGCATCCAATAAACCAAGTATTAACCAAATCCAAGCGGGGTAAAGGGTTTCAACAGCTTTTATCTATGCCCAACTGATCCATAACATGAAAAAGCAAAAAGTCCGTTTTTCATCAAAAAATCAAGCTGAAAAAAAATGGTGGGAACCGGTTTTAAAGTATGGTGACGTACTATCCAATGGTGCGCATCCAATAAACCAAGTATTAACCAAATCCAAGCGGGGTAAAGGGTTTCAACAGCTTGTATCTAAGCCCAACTGATCCATAACATGAAAAAAGCAAAAAGTCCGTTTTTCATCAAAAAATCAAGCTGAAAAAAAATGGTGGGAACCGGTTTTAAAGTATGGTGACGTACTATCCAATGGTGCGCATCCAATAAACCAAGTATTAACCAAATCCAAGCGGGGTAAAGGGTTTCAACAGCTTGTATCTAAGCCCAACTGATCCATAACATGAAAAAGCAAAAAGTCCCTTTTTCATCAAAAGTCATGCTGAAAAAAATGGTGGGAACCGGTTTTAAAGTATGGTGACGTACTATCCAATGGTGCGCATCCAATAAACCAAGTATTAACCAAATCCAAGCGGGGTAAAGGGTTTCAACAGCTTTTATCTATGCCCAACTGATCCATAACATGAAAAAGCAAAAAGTCCGTTTTTCATCAAAAAATCAAGCTGAAAAAAAATGGTGGGAACCGGTTTTAAAGTATGGTGACGTACTATCCAATGGTGCGCATCCAATAAACCAAGTATTAACCAAATCCAAGCGGGGTAAAGGGTTTCAACAGCTTGTATCTAAGCCCAACTGATCCATAACATGAAAAAGCAAAAAGTCCCTTTTTCATCAAAAGTCATGCTGAAAAAAATGGTGGGAACCGGTTTTAAAGTATGATGACGTACTATCCAATGGTGCGCATCCAATAAACCAAGTATTAACCAAATCCAAGCGGGGTAAAGGGTTTCAACAGCTTTTATCTATGCCCAACTGATCCATAACATGAAAAAGCAAAAAGTCCGTTTTTCATCAAAAAATCAAGCTGAAAAAAAATGGTGGGAACCGGTTTTAAAGTATGGTGACGTACTATCCAATGGTGCGCATCCAATAAACCAAGTATTAACCAAATCCAAGCGGGGTAAAGGGTTTCAACAGCTTGTATCTAAGCCCAACTGATCCATAACATGAAAAAGCAAAAAGTCCCTTTTTCATCAAAAGTCATGCTGAAAAAAATGGTGGGAACCGGTTTTAAAGTATGGTGACGTACTATCCAATGGTGCGCATCCAATAAACCAAGTATTAACCAAATCCAAGCGGGGTAAAGGGTTTCAACAGCTTTTATCTATGCCCAACTGATCCATAACATGAAAAAGCAAAAAGTCCGTTTTTCATCAAAAAATCAAGCTGAAAAAAAATGGTGGGAACCGGTTTTAAAGTATGGTGACGTACTATCCAATGGTGCGCATCCAATAAACCAAGTATTAACCAAATCCAAGCGGGGTAAAGGGTTTCAACAGCTTGTATCTAAGCCCAACTGATCCATAACATGAAAAAGCAAAAAGTCCCTTTTTCATCAAAAGTCATGCTGAAAAAAATGGTGGGAACCGGTTTTAAAGTATGGTGACGTACTATCCAATGGTGCGCATCCAATAAACCAAGTATTAACCAAATCCAAGCGGGGTAAAGGGTTTTCAACAGCTTTTATCTATGCCCAACTGATCCATAACATGAAAAAGCAAAAAGTCCGTTTTTCATCAAAAAATCAAGCTGAAAAAAAATGGTGGGAACCGGTTTTAAAGTATGGTGACGTACTATCCAATGGTGCGCATCCAATAAACCAAGTATTAACCAAATCCAAGCGGGGTAAAGGGTTTCAACAGCTTGTATCTAAGCCCAACTGATCCATAACATGAAAAAGCAAAAAGTCCCTTTTTCATCAAAAGTC
>JARLTB010000358.1:612500-615000 GCA_030141615.1 Unio pictorum | reverse complement strand
ACCAGATCCTTAGTTGCTATTATATGACCCTGACCAGACCTTTAGTCGCTTTCATACGACCATGAGCAGACCCTTAGCTTCTATTATATGACCGTGAGCAGACCCTTACTTGCATTCATATGACCATGATGTGACACTTAGTTGCTATTATATTACCATGAGCAGACTCTTAATTGCTATTATATGACCATGAGCAGACACTTAATTGCTATTATATGACCATGAACAGACACTTAATTGCTATTATATGACCATGAGCAGATCCTTAATTGCTATTATATGACCATGATCAGATCCTTAATTGCTATTATATGACCATGAGCAGACATTTAGTTGCATTCATATGACCATGACGAGACACTTCGTTGCTATTATTTGACCATGTGCAGATGCTTAATTGCTATTATATGACCTGGTGCAGATCCTTAATTGCTATTATATGACCATGAGCAGCCATTTAGTTGCATTCATAAGACCATGACGAGACATTTAGTTGCTATTATATGACAATGAGACAAAGATCCTTAATTACATGAATAAGCCAGTGACAAAGACCCTTAATTGCATGACAATGACACTGGACTTGACCTTTACTTTTATTACTATGACCCTGACCCAATCCTTTACTTGCATGACTATGACACTGGCCTTGACCTTAACTTGTATTGCTATAGCCCTGACCCATCTGCTTACTTGTTTGACTATGATCCTGACTCAAATCCTTAATTGCATGAACATGACACTGACCAAGACTCTTAATTACATGACTATCACCCTGATTAGACTATTAAATGCATAAATATGACCCTGAACCAGACCTTAATTGCATGAATATGACCCTGACATAAACTCTTAATTGCACTACTATGACACTGGCCCTGACCTTTACTTGTATTACTATGAGCCTTACCCAGATTCTTACATGCATGACTATGACAGTAATCCAGACCCTTAATTGCATGACCATGACAAAGACCCTTAATAACATAAATATGACAGTGACCAAGACCCTTACTTGCATGGCTATGACACTGGCCCTGACCTTTACTTGTGTTACTATGACCCTGACCCAGATGCTTACTTGGATTACGTTCAAGGGTCTATGAACGGTGTCTATACAAATTGTAAACTTAATTTTCCATAACGGTAAAATATTTTTTTATAGACAAAAATAGGAAATTAATGACGAGAACACCACAGACTAGTCTGAGTTTCCTTTGACCCTTGCCACCCCAATTTTTATATTTGGACATTTATATTGGCAAGGGTCAGAGGAAACTCAGGCTAACCAGACACAATATCCGAGAACTAAATGCAGTCTAAATTGGTCATGAGCCACTGATAAATATAAAAAGATTAAGCTGTACGCATGTACAATATTTCATACCCTTTCAATTTCCAGCTAATAAAGTCATCATTATTTGCTGGTCAAATGTTTGTTTGGATGTTTGTTTGATTAGGATGCTGTAACCACTAGGCCACCTGAGGGGTTACTGGTCAAAATGATCCAGTCTAATAACACCGCTAAGCCCAGACAACTTGTTGGCGGCTTTCGTTCTTTTATGTTTATTAAATTGTGAGATTTCTTTTTCTTCTTAAAATTTTAAAATTGAAACTAAATACTAAAATATTTTTTTTAAAATAAGAATTTTTTTTAAAAAGAAGGTGCTGGGTCATTACAATTCTTACAAAACATTAAAGTTGAATTTATAGTTAAATTGATTGTATACAATAGGAAACTTAATGTGGAAAGTACATTATGAAATATATTACATAAATATATTACTTATGAAAGAGACAAAAGCCCCTTGAAATGGGTATGACGAAAGCTCTTTAGGAAATATATTACTTATGAAAGAGACAAAAGCCTCCTGAAATGGGTATGACAAAAGCTCTATAGGAAATATATTACTTATGAAAGAGACCAAAGCCCCCTCGACGTATATTTTTTTAAAATATAATTTTATGATGGTTTTCATTTTTTCAAGTATTTGCTATAAATCAATGCAAATACTCTATATATTTGATTAAAATAAAATAAATATTTATGTTTAAAAAGTAATATAACTGTTAAAGTATAATTTATTATAAATGCTTGGTATTACTGTTAAAATAAAAAAAAAATTGTTCGTGACATTTTAGGTAAATACTTCTACATGTTTTCATATTTAAACAGTTCATTGTACACTACTGCAGTCATTCCAGAAGGAGGGCTTATTTTGATTTTGTCTGAGAAAAGGTATAAGGAACCAGAACTGCAAAATGAACAATAATGAACTGCAATGAAATTTGAGAGTAACAAAAGATATATCGGTGGAGTGCTTTTGTTTGAATAACACCTGTCAATAGCTAACTTGCATTATGTAATGCACCCCGCGATAATGCAAATTTGGATACAATGCAGTCGCAGAGTGGCTCCAGTTTAGTATATTTATTCGCACATGATTTATTATTTTCAAAAGTACGTGAAAAAGTGTATTAAGAATTTATTATCTTTTTG